>CM056054.1:146238149-146417465 GCA_029574335.1 Rana kukunoris | reverse complement strand
CCCAGATGCTGGAGGCCCCCCCAGCGCCCCAGATGGTAACCCGCCTCTTTTTTATTTGTATATATATTTGGTGTTGGTTTTTGTAGGATTTTTTATTAAAGGGCCAATTTTTGGAATTTAATATTTTTAGCCAGTTGGAGGTCCCCAGGGGCAGGGCCGGGTGGCAACCCCCCTTATTTTTTGTTATTAAAGGGCCAATGTTTTGTTTTAGGGGTCTGGAGGTCCCCAGTGGCCGCGAGATCCCCAGGGCTCCAGATGACAACCCCCCAACTTTTAAAAAAAAAACAAAAAAAAAAAATTATATATATTTTTGGTTATTTTTTTAAAACATATATATATATAATATAATTATGAAAGCTCCCTGAGGGCCCCAGATGACAACCTTTTTGCTTCTAAAAATGTTACTAAACATTTTCCCCAGGTTTGTCTCTTTTTTACTTTTAATTTTTTCTTTTTTAAAGTGTCATTTTTGTGCGTGAAGTCGAGAGAGTGGGGTGTGAGGAGCTGAGGAGGAGGGGGGACTTGCAATCGCCATCCTTCTCCATGCCCCCGGGTATTGGCAATGGATTTAAAATGGTGGGTGTGAGGGGGGCCTCCTCACCCACCTGCTACACTTGGGAGCCCGATGGGACAGAGGGACTCCCCCTATGAGGGAGTGTAGCCCACCCAGCCAGTGCCTGTCTGTAGGTCCTTCGCCTCCCTTTATTTTAGGAGACCTCATGGGCCAAAGTGCGTGCAAGTGTGGTGTTTTTTTTTTTTGGGGGGGGCTTGGGGGTGGGCTACTAAGGCACAGGCGTACCTTGCATAGCACACCCACCGGGGAGGGAGCCGGGCTGACACCACCAAACTCAAATTCACATGTAGGCGGGAGACCGGGGATCCGAACCCTTGGCTGCAGAGTTCGTGAACAGCTTGTCAGCGGTTGAGGGCAGTGAGTGAACAGATTGTAGCAGTAGTGCCATTCACGTTGAGCCACCAGCAGCTCCCACCCCACCCAATGTTATTTTTTTTTTTTAGATTTTTGGTAGTTTATTTTTTATTAAAGGGCCCAGAGCTCCCAAGGCAACCCCCCTTTTTTATTATTTTATATATATAGATATATATATATAGATATTGTAATTTATTTTTCATTAAAGAGCCCAGAAGTTTCTTTTTATTAAAGGGCCCAGTGGTCCCCAGGGCCCCCGGATGGCTACCACCCTTTTTAATATATATTTTTCTATATGTATTTTTTTAGTAAAGGAACCCCCCGCTTATCAAATTGCGGCAGCCCCCCCCCCCCCCCCCCTTCTTAATATCAGGCGGCACCCCCCCCCCCCCCCTATTCTCTGCTCCAGGGGGCCCATGCCTGAAGCTGTGTAAGGGGCCCCATAATTCCTGATGGCGGCCCTAATTGCCCCCCCCCCCCCCCCCATGGTACGAAATTTCAAGGAATTTTTCACTTTTATTGTTGCACTTTAACCACTTCCATACCGCGCCTATTCTGGCACTTCTCTCCTTCATGTAACAATTATATTTTCTTCCTTGAAACTTACTCAGGACCCCCCAAACATTATATATATTTTATTAACAAACACCCTAGGGAATAAAGTGGCGGCCATTTTTTCGGACACATTTCCAACAGTATTTGTGCCAAAAATTTGCAAACGTTTTTTTTTTTTTTTGGCTTTCAAAAAAAAAAACCTGTTTCATGAATGACAAAATAAGAAAGCAGTAAAGCTAGCCCAATTTTTAGGGATAAGGTAAAAGATGATGTTACACCGAGTAAATAGATACCTAACTTGTCACGCTTTCATATTGCGCACACTCATGGAATGGCGCTAAACTTCGTTATTAAAAATCTCCATAGGCAACGCTTGACTTTTTTTCTCAGGTTACCACTTTTGAGTTACAGAGGAGGTCTAGTGCTAAAATTATTGCTCTCGCTCTAACGCACGCTATGATACCTCACATGTGGGGTTTGAAGGATGTTTACATATGTGGGTGGGACTTGCATGCGTGTTCGCTTCTGAGTGCGAGCTACTAGGGACAGGAGCATTTAAATTCCTTTTTTATTTTATTTTTTAACTTAATATTTTAATTTTTTGCACTTGTTTGTCCCTTTTTTTTGTATTATTTTTCACTTTTCTTCCTATTACAAGGAATGTAAACATCCCTTGTAATAGGACTAGTGTGTGACAGGTCCTCTTTATAGAGAAAGGCGGGGTCAATTAGACCCCACATCTGTCCTCCAGGCTGGAAAGCATGGAATTGGTTAAAAAAAAAAAACCATCTCATGCTTTCAGCTGCGATCATGTTCGTTCAGCACAGTAGTGTAGTGTGTAGCATGTTCACCTAGCAGCAAAAGGGTTGCTGGTTCGAATCCCGCCCGTGACACTATCTGCCTGGAGTTTGCATGTTCTCCCTGTGCGGGTTTCCTCCCACAATCTAAAAACATGCTGTAAATTGGATCCTGTCTAAATAAGCCCTAATATGCAGTAGGATATTTAGGTTTTGTGCTTCCCTAGGCCTGACCAAATTTTGGCACCCCCCTAATAGAAAAATGACCCACCCTTCCTGTCAAGGCCACACCCTGTTTTTTTATGACCCACCCAGGAATTTTCAGGGGACACACACAAGTTCTGTGGGGGGGGGGGGGGGGGGGGCACAGGAGACCCTTAATTTGCCTAGTTTTTCGATCACTTCCTGTTTGGCTATGGGGCAGGAAGTGAAGGCCAATCTCCCCAAACGGACAGGGATAATACAAAATAAACTGACAGAGCTTCTAACCCCCCCCCCCCCCCAACTCTATCCAAAATGAAAGAAATCCAAAAAAAAAAAAAGTGATGATTATTGTTCCAGTTTAACCCCAAATTTCAGATCATTTTATTGAGAGGCTTAAGAAAATATAACCATGCCAATAGGCCAGGATCCAGCGTTGCTAATATGTATGAATGTGTGTTAGGGACCCCCACAAACACCACCCAATGTTAAATCAACTATTTTCTTGTTTGTTTTGGGGATGCCTGCACCCTGATAGGGTAAAGACACCTCACAAATGTTGTCACTTTCTACTTAATTCATTCACTTCCTGCCACACAGCCAAACAGGAAGTGAGGGAAACACCTGAGTAATGTTTTGTTGGGGACACACAGATCAATATAAATAGTTTCCCATTTTGGAAATGGCATTTTGCTGTGTACACCCCAAATTAGTAGGAATCTTGGACTTTGGGGTCCATTTACTAAAGGCAAATCCACTTTGCACTACAAGTGGACAAGCAAGGAAGAAAACTCAAAACTTGGCGGGATTGGAAGTAAAAACCATCAGTGCTTCCCTTCTGATTTTCATTGCCTACGCTTCTACTGCAGAGCGGCTTTGCCTTTACTAAACCCCAAAATAACTAATCATTTGGGGTGTACACTGCAGTGCAATTTGCTTAATGGTGACACTAGTTAGATTGACCTGTGTCCCAAAGAAAAGACCATTGGTAGGGTTTTAACCTCACTTCCTGTTCAGCTGTGTGACAGGAAGTGAAGCCAATTTTAGGAAAAGGGACACAAAGCCCAGCCTAAAAACACTAGCAGGGGTTCTAACACTCAATTGGCTTCCCTCAAACAACCCACAATTAGAATAGGATTGTCTTGTGCTAGTTTCAAGCACAGCGCTGTAAATCAGCACTTCAAGCCTGTCCACCAAACACCACCCCCCCCCCCCCCCTCCAACAGGCCCTGTTTGCAGCTTTTCCTACATCTTGCACATGTGCTTTAAAAAGTCAGTCTGGACATCAGTTCTAGGAAACAATACTTACCGCTTTGTCCTTCCTTTTCTGGTGACTAAACATTTCATGCATACACACCAGGAAAGAGCTTAGAGACAAATCACACTTGATGGTTTAGGCCCAAACTAGTTCAGCTGCAGCGGTTGAAATCCATAGCAGGAAAAAAATATCACAAAACAAACTTCAAAATTTGAAAGTAATTTTATTGGTCCACAAAACAAGGAAAGCAAAACAAAAAATTACAAATAAACACACCAAAAATATATAAAAACACCTAAAAACAAAAAAGACCAACGTTTATTTCACAGTCATTGGAAAATAAATCATGCTTTTGAAATAACAGGATAGACCCACAGGATTAAAACATTAGTCATTAACATCTTGAGAAACATTTAGCAAAATTATGTAGCAGAGAAAACATCAAAAAATACAAAACTTGCTCCAAAACATCTCTGTTTCACTCCGCCATTACTTCCAGCCAGCAAATCTGCCCCCTCTGAGGGGCAGCTGACACGTGCAGTATCCACGCTTTTTATAACATGTGTGCTAATGAACCAATTGGAAACACATGAAGAAATGTCAGCCTCTAGTTTGTGTGCACTTGTAACTGCTTACACCTGTTAAGGATGTCCTTAAATTACTAAGCCAAAAAAACAGCTTTCTGAGCATGCTCAGAAAGATGCAAGTCATTTTCAGGATGAAACTTCCAACTTCTTTTTCTAACTGTTCGAGCATGCCCAGTTCACTCGAAATGCAGTACCAGAATCAAATCTGCAATGGCGGATGAAAGCATTAGAGGTGTTTAATTTTTTTTTGGTCCCCATGAAGTGATGCTTTACAAGCTGAACGGGAGGTCTTATAGAATTTTTACGTAACAAACCTAAATAGTAATAATTTAAAAGCCCCTGTCCCTAGTAGCTCGCAGTCAGAAGCGAACAAGCAGCATTTTTATTGTTTCCGGTTACCAGTTTAGATTTACAGATGAGGTCTAGTGCTATAAATATTCCTCTTGCTGTTACGCACGCTATGATACCTCACATGTGTGGTTTGAAGAATGTTTCCATATGTGGGCGGGCCTTAAATGTGTAAGCCCCGCCCACATATTGAACCCCCGTTCAAACCCCACATGTGAGGTATCATAGCGTACGTTAGAGCGAGAGCAATACTTTTAGCACTAGACCTCCTCTGTAAATCTAAACTGGTAACCTGAAACACATAAAAAAGCGTTGCCTATGGGTATTTTCAAGTACTGAAGTTTGGCGCCATTCCATGAGTGTGTGCAATATTAAAGTGTAACATGTTGGGTATCTATTTACTCGGTGTAACATCATCTTTCACATTATGGCCATAAATTGGGCTAACTTTAGTGTATTCTTAATTTGTAACCACTTGAGCCCCAGAGCATATTACTGGTCACTGACGGGGCCATTTTTTGCATTTCAACACTGCGTCATTTTGACTGACAATTGCGTGGTTGTGCGACGTGGCCCCCAAAAAAATTTGGCGTCCTCATCCTCCCCCCCCCCCCTAAAAAAATTTTTTTTTTTTTTTGTTGGTGGTATTTGATCACCTCTGCGTTTTTTCTTATTTTTGCTTGACCCAAAAATATAGCGACAATTTGGTAACTAAAAAAACATCTTTTTTACTGTTTGCTATAATAAATCTCCCCCAAAATATATTCAAAAAATGTTTGCCCTCAGTTTAGGCCGATAAGTATTCTTGGACATATTTTTGGTTGCAAAAAATCACAATAAGCGTTTGATTGGTTTGGGCAAAAGTTCTAAGTAGGGGTTGGTCTTATGGGTTTTTTTGGAATAATTTTTTGTTTTACTAGTAATGGTGGCTATCATTGTTTTTTCTGGCTAATGCGACATTGTGGCGGACACATTTTTGTGAGATTTGGCATTTTTGTAGCGAGCAATGGTATAGAAATGCATTGCTTACTATAAAAATGACACTGGCAGGGAAGGGGTTAACACTAGGGGCGCGGAAGGGGTTGAATATGTTACCTGGGTGTGTTCTAACTGTAAAGGGGGTGGGACTGTGTAGGGGAAATGACAGATCGCTGTTCATACATTGTAGGGACAGACGAGCAGGCATTCCCCCCCCCCCTGACAGGACCGGGATAAAGGGGAACTCCACCCCAAATTATAAAAAAAAAACGGCGTGGGGGTCCCCCTTCAGGTGCACAACAGGCTCTTAGATTTGATCTGGAACATAAGGGGTTAAACCCACGCCAAAAAACGGCGTGGGGTTCCCCCTCAGATCCAGACCAAACCCTTCTCCCAGGCACGCAGTCTGGCCGGACAGGAATGGGGGTGGGGACGAGCGAGCGCCCCCCCCCCTCCTGAGCCGTACCAGACCACATGCCCTCGACATGGGGGAGTGTGTGCTGTGGGGGAGGGGGGCACTGCCCCCCCACCCCAAAGCACTCTTGTCCCCATGTCGATAGGGACAAGAGCCTCTTCCCGACAACCCTGGCCGTTGGTTGTCGGGGTATGCGGGCGGGGGGCTTATCAGAATCTGAGAGCCCCCTATATTAAGGGGGCCCCCAGATTCTGGCCCCCCACCCTATGTGAATGAGTATGGGGTACATCGTACCCCTACCCATTCACCGGGTGGAAAAGTGTAAACACAAAAAAAAACACACAGAAAAAAATAATTTATTAGTCAGCTCCGGGGGTCTTCTGCCGGGACCCCCCACCACCAGCCCATTGGGCCCCGGGCTTCGCCGTCTTCTGCCGGGGGGGGGACACCCACCGATGCTCTCCGCCATGTCCAGCCAGGCCCCCACCCCAAAATAAGCTCTTTCACATCCGGGGGGGGCCGGCCGAAAAAAGCAGAGAACAACGGGGGCGGAGCCCCTCGGTCTTCCAGACGTTTTCTGCCGGGGGGGCTCCAGCCCCGCACCGGTCTTCGCCGCCGCCTTCCGCCGGGGGGGGGACACCCACCGATGCTCTCGGCCATGTTCGGCCAGGCCCCCTACCCCAAATCAAGCTCTTTTACATCCGGGGGGGGGCCGGCGGAAATGGCGGAGAACAACGGGGGCGAAACCCCTCCTCGGTCTCAGTGCAGCTCCTCCCACTGGCAGTAGTTCCGGCTCCTCCCACAGAGCTCATTCTGCTTCCTGCTGGAGAGGAGAGAAGACCTGTCTTCCAGAGCTCCTGTGTTCCAGCCTACCAGGACCAGCCTCCAGCCCCCAGCCCCCTGCCCCGGAAGAGGGGTGGGATGGCCTCCCTCAGCCCCGGAGGTGGACCGGCTTCCGGCCTCCGGAGGAGTCAACAGCACCTGCCCTCCAGCCAGACCACCGCCACCACCATCAGCAGGGAGGACCGTCTCTTCCTGGAGACCCAGGTGGGTCTCTCAGACTGGACAGCCCCTCAGCCAGGTGAGAATGAAGCAAGAACCAGGAGGAGGCGGGATAAAATCAAATCCCTGCTGGTGAGGATATCTCAGGCCTGCGTGGAAAAGATGACTACTCTCGCAGGCCTGAGGGAAAAGAGGGACAGGTGCTCCAGTAATAAGAGATCTGAATTCAAGGGGGCCATCACCACCCTAGGACTAGAAGTAAAAGAAATATGGGAATACCTGGGGGGCTTTTGCCAACGTGGGGCTGGAGAGATGAACTTCCTAGAGGAGCTCCGGAAGACCCTCCAGCAGGCCAACCGGGAAGGGAGCCAGGCAGCGAGGAGGAGTGGGCGGTCTAAGAAGGGGTCCCAACCCCCCAAACAGCCAGGAGAGTCAGGGGAGCCTGGGTGCAGTGGGGGGGGGGGCGAGTGCCGGTGGTGCAGGGCCCAGTATGGCCATAAAACCTGGGGAGGGTTCCCGGGAGCCGATCCCTCGGTCCGTGGAAGGGACTGGGGGGTTGGCGAAGTCCGGGGAGTCCAGTGATCCAGGAGGTCGCCGGGCCCAGGTGCCGCCGGCGGTACCCCCCCGCCATCTTCAGGTCAGCATACCCAGGCTCCCCCAGGATGGTCGCACTGCCACAGCTGAAGCCCGCCATGTGTCGGCTTCCATGACCCCTCAGCTTGCAGTGGAGCGGGAGGATCTGGCCATGGAAAGGCCAGGGACTGCTCCTGCGGCTGCTATGTCATCGGGAGAGAGGCAGACACATGGTGGAGGCATTGTGCTGCGGTCATCTGGAGGGTAAACAGCTTGTGTGCAGTGTGGCCAAGATGGCGCCGGCTGTTGGGGGTGGAGTAGACCGGGACCCGGAAGTGACCGCCCAAGAACCGGAAGTGCCCCAGCCGGAACCGGAAGTGCCCCAGCCGGAACCGGAAGTGACCAGCCGGACCGGAAACCGGAAGTGACCATACCGAAACCGGAAGTGCCCGTCCCGCGACCGGAAGTGCCCCCCCGCGAGTTTGCGGTGGTCGGTGGGGGCTCAGGGGACCTGGGGGATGAGAGGCCGGGGGTACAGGGGTGCCCAGCCCCGGACGCTGCAGCAGGCACCTCCAGGCACCCCCGGCAGGAGATGGACAGAGACGTTGAGGACGGTAAATTGGACGGTAAGCTGCCACCCCCCCAGGTCCCCATGGACACTGCCACAGGCCCCGAGGGGCTCCCTGCAGCACAGGCGGGGTGGGGGGAAAGTCAGGTGGGACCCCTCCCAGTGGACTGTATAGCATACGATTATATCCGGCAGTTGGAGGGGTCCCAGGGGGGCTCCCCCCCAGTACAGGTGGAGTCCCAAGGGGCTGGTGTGGTCGCGGAGGGGTCTGGGTGGGGGAGTTTGGTGGGGGTGGTACCCCCCTCTGCTGTGGTCCCGGGGGGGGGGGGGAGCCTGTAGTCAGGCCAAAGGTGGTGGGTCAGGGTGGTCAGGGTATATCAGCGGGGGTGGGTGCAACACCACCGGCAGGGATGGGGGCCCCCCCGTCCCCCCCCACTTCTGGGGGTGCTGAGGGGGGTGCCCCACTTCCGGAGAACATCTTTCGGGGGTCTCCGGAGGCCAACTTATTGTCTGCCCTAAAGGGGGGTCGCTCTTTCGCCCAGGTGTTGGGCTCTCGTGCCCCTCTGGACCACCTGTACAGCCGGTTTGGCGCCCAGAATTTCCGCGCCCCCCCTGCTGACCAGGAGAGGACGCAGGGGTCGGCGTGGACGAGGGGTACAGGTGGTCCAGAGAGGAGGCGTAGGAATGTTGTCCAGCTTCGGTACGAGGGTCCGGACCCCTGCCCCGCTCGAGGTGAGGTGGTGGGCCTGGTACTCTCCTTGGGTTTTGGGGTGGATGACCTTTTTGCTGTCATCCATCCCACCAACACACGGGAGTTTGATATAAGTTTTGTCACTCCCGTGTGTATGGAACGCTTTATCACCGGCTTTGGGTTGGTGAGGGGCGTTGACCCTTGGAAGAGGTACAGGCTCATTCCCATCTCCAGGCAGGAGGAGGTTAAGAACATCACCATCCTGGTGAGGAATGAGTCGCTCCCTCCGGAGGACATTGCCACCTGGCTCGGGAGGTACGGGCAGTTGCAGACCCCCCTGAGGAAGAACCTTGATGAGCGCGGGGTCTGGACCGGGGCTTGGTTGACCAGGATCCGGCTCAAGAGGGAGGGCAACAGTGTTGCCCACCTCCCTGGCAGCGCCTTTCTAGGCAGAGACCGGATCCTGGCGTTCTACCCGGGACAGCCCCGTCGTTGCTTCAAGTGCGGCAGCCCGACCCACATGAGCTCGGACTGCACGGTGGTCAGATGTGGCCGGTGCCACGAGTTTGGCCACCAGTCCGAGTCATGTGGGAAGATATGCTGCAACTTGTGTGGTGAGATGGGGCACCCATTTAGCAGGTGTCCCAAAGCATATCGGGGTTCTTCCTCAGGGGGGGGACCTCCCGGGCCGGGAGCGGCCGAAGCCCCCCCGGCGAGTGATGGCCGGGGGGGTGGGGATCCTGGAGCCCCTAGTACTACTCCGGAGGGACCAACAGGCCCATTGCCTCAAAGAAGGCGGAGCAGGCGTGGGCGTGGGGCTCCCCCCCCGGGGGACACGGGCTCGGTTGGCCAGGAGGCTCCCGATCCTCCGGAGGGCGGAGCCGGTGGGGAGGAGTCGGGGAGGCCTGGGGGTCCCGGGCCTGAGGGTCCGGGGCCAGGGCCTTCCTCTCCTAATGTTGCAGGGCCGATCCCCATCCCCCTTCCCTTTCCCCCTCCTCACCATTGCCCCTCCCCTCCACCTGGCCCTCCATCTGTTTCCCCATGCCCTCCTCCCTCATCTTCCCCTCCTCGTACCCCCCCCCCCTCGTCCCCCCCCTCCCAAGTCCCGTCCCCCCCCTCCCCTTCTTCTTCCCGTCCAGCTAAGTCTGGTCCCCCCCCTGTCCTCTCCCCTGTCTCTGGCCCCCCTCCTGCCTCTTCCATTCCCCCCCCTTCTGGACCCAGAGTCTCCTCTGGCCCTGTGGCCATGGAGATGGAAGCTGCTCGAGCCTCATCCAAGAGGGAAATCTCGAGCAGCGGGTCCGAGGAGGGGGGTGGTGTAGTCATCTCGGAGAGGTGGCAGGAGTGGGAGCAGGTGAGACGCAAAAAGAAGAAGGGGAAGGCTGCCAGATCTGGGGGCGGGAAGTCCCCAGTGAAGGGTGGGGTTCCCCCAGGGGCACGAAGTGGGGTGTCCCTGGGGAACCCGTTTGGTATCTTCTCCTCCTCCTCGGGCTCAGAGGAGGAGGAAGTGTAGATATGTAAATATGTTTTTGTGTTTGTAGTATGAAGGAGAACATGACCACTTTCAATCATTCTGATGGCGGTACCCTCTCCAATACGGCTTGCGACCATTAATGTCGCAAGTATTCGTTCTGCGGGAGCTCGTTTTATGGCCTTCGATTTTCTCAGCCGTGTTGAAGCTGACATTTTGTTTTTGCAGGAGACCTGGCTGGCATCTGTGGCAGAGATGCATCTAGCAAAGAGGGAGTGGAGATGTGGGCCCTCCCTCTGGTCTCTTGCGGCCGAGCCCTGCAGTGGGGTTGCGGTCCTTTTTAAGACTGGTCCGGTGGCTTGCCGGCGAGTGATTGAAGTGGAGATCGGTAGATGTCTGGTGGTGGACGCTGTCGTGAGGGGGCAATTCCTCCGGCTCATAAATTTTTATGGGCCTCAAACTAGGAGGGAGAGGAGGAGCCTCCTTACGGCGGTTAAGCCTTATCTTTTTACGTCCCAGCAGGTGATTTTTGGTGGCGATTTCAATATGATCACTAGGCCCAAAGACCGGGCAGGTGCCGCCAACCCTCTGGGATATGATAGTATTTTTTTGAATAACGTAGTGAGGGAGGCCAGGTTGGTGGATGTGCACGTTCGTCACCTCCCCAACCTCACTGGTTTCACATTTTCCCGAGGTAGTAGTAAGAGTAGATTAGATAGGTTTTTTTTAAAGGAGGACTCTGTCTGCTCGGCTCCTGAGCTGCAGTCGGTAGAGTTCTCCGATCACTGTATGGTATCTGTGGCCCTGAATGTCGCTGACACTCCTCAGAAAGGGAGGGGTTTGTGGCGCCTGAATGGGTCGCTACTGGAGGATCCTGAGGTTAGGGAAGCCTATGAGGTTTTCTTCCTGGGCCAGACCTCGCTCCTTGAGGGCAACTGCTCCCGCCTTGAGTGGTGGGAAGTAGTTAAAAAGAGGTCTGGCGACTTTTTCCGGGAAATCTCTGGGTACAGGGCAGCTTCCAAGTACCAGGCTTACCAGAGACTACGCAGGCAGCTTGACCGCCTGGTGTCCTCTGGGGGCTCTCAGGAACAGATATCCGGTCTGAAGGCGCAGATGAAGGAGTGTCAGTACGACCGTCTCGCCTCCCTGGTTTTTGAGAGGGATTATGGGAAGTTTATCTCTCCTGATCCCTACAGGAGCTGTGGTGAGGTGGCGAGGTCGAAGGTCGTACATGGCCTGAAGGATGCCTCAGGATCTCTGGTCCGGTCCAGATCGGGGATCCTGGGTGTCGTCAGAGACCACTTTTCGGACCTCCTGAAGAAGCGGCCTCTAGACATGGAGAAAGTCAGGGAATTCCTTGATGAGACCCCGCTGGAAGTGGGGTCTGACCTTCCTGACTCTCTGACAGAAGAGATCTCGGTAGCTGAAGTTGAGCAGGCTATTAGCTCTTTAGCTTCTAAAAAGTCACCTGGGCCCGATGGGCTCACGGCCGAGTTCTACAAAACCTTTAAGAGCCTCTTGGCTCCTCATCTGAGGGACGTGTTTAGTGAATGTTTGGCCTATGGCCTGCTGCCTCCCTCAATGAGAAGGTCAGCTCTGATCCTACTGTCAAAGGGGAAAGATCCGTCTGTGGTGGAGAATTGGCGTCCGATCGCCCTTCTTACCACAGATAGGAAGATACTGGCAAAGATCTTGTTTACACGTCTGTCTGCTTTGGCGGGCAGGATGCTGTCTCCCTCTCAGCACTGCACAATTCCTGGCCGGGGCACTTTTAGTGCCGTCCTGAGCGTCCGGGAGGCTGTGGAAAGGTGCAGGGCTGATGGCAGCGAGCGGTATCTGCTTGCATTGGATCAGGCTAAGGCGTTTGATCGGGTGAACCACGAGTACCTTTGGCTGCTTCTGAGGAGATACGGTCTGCCTGATCAATTCGTTGATTGGCTGCAGGTATTGTATAGGGGAGCTGAGAGCTTCCCTCTTGTCAACGGTTGGGTGGGCCGGGCCTTTGCCGTGGACTCTGGCGTCCGGCAGGGGTGCCCGCTGAGCCCCCTCCTGTACATCTTTGCGGTCGACCCCTTCGTAAGGAGGCTAGACTGCGGGCGTCTGGGGGGGGTTCCGGTGGGACCTGTCGGGGGTCCGGTTTCGGCGGTGAGGGTTGTGGCCTATGCGGACGACGTCTCGGTGGTGGTATCTGGTCGTGAGGAGGCCCATTATGTGGAGTCCCAGATCGGGTGCTACTCTGAGGCGTCAGGCTCGCTGGTCAATTGGGACAAGAGTGAAGTTTTCTGGTTGGGGAAGGAGGGGGAGCAGTTCCCCCTTCCGGACGTGTTCCCCACGCCCGTACCAGAGATTCGAGTTCTTGGCATTCATTTCGGCCCGGGTGATTATCCCAAGCTAAACTGGGAGCGCAGGCTGGTGAGTGCCACTCGGAAGGTGAAGGCCTGGAAAGGTTGGAAACTTTCCCTGAGGGAAAGGGTAAGCTTGGTCAAGACGTACTTATTGCCTGAGTTTCTCTTTGTAAGCTATGTGTGTCTTTTGCCAGCATCTCTCTATGCTCGGGTCTATGGTCTGTTCTTCCTGCTGTTGTGGGGAAGCAGACTGAACCTGATCAAGAGGGAGGTCACATACCGCCAGCGACGGCAAGGTGGGTTGGACATGGTCAACCCGGTGGTGTTCTTTGTCACCATCTTTGTTAAATACAATTTGCAGTCCATATTTGTGGACGAGCCTTCCTGGTGGGAGTGTTCATGCAAGGACTGGCTCTTGCTGTTCTTGAGGCAGTGGGGGGAGGGGGGGAGGCCCGGCGATCTGAGGAGATCGCATGGGTATCTCCCTTCCTATGTCCCCCTGGCATTAAAGGTACTGAGGCAGTGGCGGATAACTGCCCTGGAGGTGGGCTCTTTGGGTCGGCGGGAGCTGTACCTGAGGGTCATGGCCTCGGACATTTTGAAGCCCCTGTCTTTGAGGGACTGCCCTGAGAGGGTCCTCACGGAGGGGCTAGCCCTCTTGAATTCTTCTAGAATTCCAAGTAAGTTTTGGGATCTCGCATGGAGGTCGTTCCATGGACGACTCTATGTCCGTGCGAATCTCAAATACAGGAACCTGGGGGACAGGGACTGCCCCCGTCAGGAATGTGGTGGGACATTGGAGACCATGGACCATTTTCTGGTCCAATGTCCCTTCAACATGGAGGTTCTTACGAAGGTAGGGGGTGCCATTGGCTACCCCCGCCTTCCGGCCCTGACCTATGCTGAGCGAGTGTATGGTGATTTTGGGGTCCGCAGGGGATTTGAGTTATCGTCACTTTATTTAGTCAGCCTAGTTGTGCTTTATTACACTTGGCACGCTCGGTGTTTGGTGTCCACTAGGGACAAAATCCTGCCTGTGCATGAGGTGGTGGGCGGTATCTTTCGGGAGTTGGTGAAGGTGCGGGATCTGGAAAGGAGCAGGGTCGGGCCTGAGAGGTGTGCCCATTTATGGAGGGGGTTCCTCTTCCAGCCCCCTTAGGTCACGGCTCTGCCCCTCTCCATGGGTAGGGGCATCTATCCTTTTTCACCCCCTTAGATTTTGTTTATGGTATTTTTTTTTGAAATAAGGCTACAGACATGTCTGACTATCATGTTCTTGCTCATACGTGGGTTGTAGGTATTTGTTGTTGTGATGGTGGGGTGTGTTGTGGGTTGGCGATGATCTGGACAGTAGTGGTTTCTATGGACTTTAATATCTCCCTACTGTACCAGTGAGCCGTTTTAAGTGTTTTTTTTTTTTTTGGCAATGATCTGGGCAAGCTTTTCTGATGGACTATAAAGACTTTCTCTTGTACCAGTGAGCCTGTTGTAAATACCTGTTCTGGTGCTATTTTTTTTTTTTTTTTTTCTTTATAGTTATTTCTTGGTGGGTGGAGGTCGGTGATTTGATGGTTTGTGTTTTGTTGTTTGTTTTTGTGTTATTTGGTTTATTTAGTTATTTTGTTTATTTTATATATTTGTTAACCTTTTGGTCGTAGTTTTATAAATAAAAAATTACCCCTCCTCGGTCTCAGTGCAGCTCCTCCCACTGGCAGTAGTTCCGGCTCCTCCCACAGAGCTCATTCTGCTTCCTGCTGGAGAGGAGAGAAGACCTGTCTTCCAGAGCTCCTGTGTTCCAGCCTACCAGGACCAGCCTCCAGCCCCCAGCCCCCTGCCCCGGAAGAGGGGTGGGATGGCCTCCCTCAGCCCCGGAGGTGGACCGGCTTCCGGCCTCCGGAGGAGTCAACAGCACCTGCCCTCCAGCCAGACCACCGCCACCACCATCAGCAGGGAGGACCGTCTCTTCCTGGAGACCCAGGAGGGTCTCTCAGACTGGACAGCCCCTCAGCCAGGTGAGAATGAGGCAAGAACCAGGAAGAGGCGGGATAAAATCAAATCCCTGCTGGTGAGGATATCTCAGGCCTGCGTGGAAAAGATGACTACTCTCGCAGGCCTGAGGGAAAAGAGGGACAGGTGCTCCAGTAATAAGAGATCTGAATTCAAGGGGGCCATCACCACCCTAGGACTAGAAGTAAAAGAAATATGGGAATACCTGGGGGGCTTTTGCCAACGTGGGGCTGGAGAGGTGAACTTCCTAGAGGAGCTCCGGAGGACCCTCCAGCAGGCCAACCGGGAAGGGAGCCAGGCAGCGAGGAGGAGCGGGCGGTCTAAGAAGGGGTCCCAACCCCCCAAACAGCCAGGAGAGTCAGGGGAGCCTGGGTGCAGTGGGGGGGGGGCGAGTGCCGGTGGTGCAGGGCCCAGTATGGCCATAAAACCTGGGGAGGGTTCCCGGGAGCCGATCCCTCGGTCCGTGGAAGGGACTGGGGGGTTGGCGAAGTCCGGGGAGTCCAGTGATCCAGGAGGTCGCCGGGCCCAGGTGCCGCCGGCGGTACCCCCCCGCCATCTTCAGGTCAGCATACCCAGGCTCCCCCAGGATGGTCGCACTGCCACAGCTGAAGCCCGCCATGTGTCGGCTTCCATGACCCCTCAGCTTGCAGTGGAGCGGGAGGATCTGGCCATGGAAAGGCCAGGGACTGCTCCTGCGGCTGCTATGTCATCGGGAGAGAGGCAGACACATGGTGGAGGCATTGTGCTGCGGTCATCTGGAGGTAAACAGCTTGTGTGCAGTGTGGCCAAGATGGCGCCGGCTGTTGGGGGTGGAGTAGACCGGGACCCGGAAGTGACCGCCCAAGAACCGGAAGTGCCCCAGCCGGAACCGGAAGTGCCCCAGCCGGAACCGGAAGTGACCAGACCGGACCGGAAGTGACCATACCGAAACCGGAAGTGCCCGTCCCGCGACCGGAAGTGCCCCCCCGCGAGTTTGCGGTGGTCGGTGGGGGCTCAGGGGACCTGGGGGATGAGAGGCCGGGGGTGCAGGGGTGCCCAGCCCCGGACGCTGCAGCAGGCACCTCCAGGCACCCCCGGCAGGAGATGGACAGAGACGGTTGAGGACGGTAAATTGGACGGTAAGCTGCCACCCCCCCAGGTCCCCATGGACACTGCCACAGGCCCCGAGGGGCTCCCTGCAGCACAGGCGGGGTGGGGGGAAAGTCAGGTGGGACCCCTCCCAGTGGACTGTATAGCATATGATTATATCCGGCAGTTGGAGGGGTCCCAGGGGGGCTCCCCCCCAGTACAGGTGGAGTCCCAAGGGGCTGGTGTGGTCGCGGAGGGGTCTGGGTGGGGGAGTTTGGTGGGGGTGGTACCCCCCTCTGCTGTGGTCCCGGGGGGGGGGGAGCCTGTAGTCAGGCCAAAGGTGGTGGGTCAGGGTGGTCAGGGTATATCAGCGGGGGTGGGTGCAACACCACCGGCAGGGATGGGGGCCCCCCCGTCCCCCCCCACTTCTGGGGGTGCTGAGGGGGGTGCCCCACTTCCGGAGAACATCTTTCGGGGGTCTCCGGAGGCCAACTTATTGTCTGCCCTAAAGGGGGGTCGCTCTTTCGCCCAGGTGTTGGGCTCTCGTGCCCCTCTGGACCACCTGTACAGCCGGTTTGGCGCCCAGAATTTCCGCGCCCCCCCTGCTGACCAGGAGAGGACGCAGGGGTCGGCGTGGACGAGGGGTACAGGTGGTCCAGAGAGGAGGCGTAGGAATGTTGTCCAGCTTCGGTACGAGGGTCCGGACCCCTGCCCCGCTCGAGGTGAGGTGGTGGGCCTGGTACTCTCCTTGGGTTTTGGGGTGGATGACCTTTTTGCTGTCATCCATCCCACCAACACACGGGAGTTTGATATAAGTTTTGTCACTCCCGTGTGTATGGAACGCTTTATCACCGGCTTTGGGTTGGTGAGGGGCGTTGACCCTTGGAAGAGGTACAGGCTCATTCCCATCTCCAGGCAGGAGGAGGTTAAGAACATCACCATCCTGGTGAGGAATGAGTCGCTCCCTCCGGAGGACATTGCCACCTGGCTCGGGAGGTACGGGCAGTTGCAGACCCCCCTGAGGAAGAACCTTGATGAGCGCGGGGTCTGGACCGGGGCTTGGTTGACCAGGATCCGGCTCAAGAGGGAGGGCAACAGTGTTGCCCACCTCCCTGGCAGCGCCTTTCTAGGCAGAGACCGGATCCTGGCGTTCTACCCGGGACAGCCCCGTCGTTGCTTCAAGTGCGGCAGCCCGACCCACATGAGCTCGGACTGCACGGTGGTCAGATGTGGCCGGTGCCACGAGTTTGGCCACCAGTCCGAGTCATGTGGGAAGATATGCTGCAACTTGTGTGGTGAGATGGGGCACCCATTTAGCAGGTGTCCCAAAGCATATCGGGGTTCTTCCTCAGGGGGGGGACCTCCCGGGCCGGGAGCGGCCGAAGCCCCCCCGGCGAGTGATGGCCGGGGGGGTGGGGATCCTGGAGCCCCTAGTACTACTCCGGAGGGACCAACAGGCCCATTGCCTCAAAGAAGGCGGAGCAGGCGTGGGCGTGGGGCTCCCCCCCCGGGGGACACGGGCTCGGTTGGCCAGGAGGCTCCCGATCCTCCGGAGGGCGGAGCCGGTGGGGAGGAGTCGGGGAGGCCTGGGGGTCCCGGGCCTGAGGGTCCGGGGCCAGGGCCTTCCTCTCCTAATGTTGCAGGGCCGATCCCCATCCCCCTTCCCTCTCCCCCTCCTCACCATTGCCCCTCCCCTCCACCTGGCCCTCCATCTGTTTCCCCATGCCCTCCTCCCTCATCTTCCCCTCCTCGTACCCCCCCCCCTCGTCCCCCCCCTCCCAAGTCCCGTCCCCCCCCTTCCCCTTCTTCTTCCCGTCCAGCTAAGTCTGGTCCCCCCCCTGTCCTCTCCCCTGTCTCTGGCCCCCCTCCTGCCTCTTCCATTCCCCCCCCTTCTGGACCCAGAGTCTCCTCTGGCCCTGTGGCCATGGAGATGGAAGCTGCTCGAGCCTCATCCAAGAGGGAAATCTCGAGCAGCGGGTCCGAGGAGGGGGGTGGTGTAGTCATCTCGGAGAGGTGGCAGGAGTGGGAGCAGGTGAGACGCAAAAAGAAGAAGGGGAAGGCTGCCAGATCTGGGGGCGGGAAGTCCCCAGTGAAGGGTGGGGTTCCCCCAGGGGCACGAAGTGGGGTGTCCCTGGGGAACCCGTTTGGTATCTTCTCCTCCTCCTCGGGCTCAGAGGAGGAGGAAGTGTAGATATGTAAATATGTTTTTGTGTTTGTAGTATGAAGGAGAACATGACCACTTTCAATCATTCTGATGGCGGTACCCTCTCCAATACGGCTTGCGACCATTAATGTCGCAAGTATTCGTTCTGCGGGAGCTCGTTTTATGGCCTTCGATTTTCTCAGCCGTGTTGAAGCTGACATTTTGTTTTTGCAGGAGACCTGGCTGGCATCTGTGGCAGAGATGCATCTAGCAAAGAGGGAGTGGAGATGTGGGCCCTCCCTCTGGTCTCTTGCGGCCGAGCCCTGCAGTGGGGTTGCGGTCCTTTTTAAGACTGGTCCGGTGGCTTGCCGGCGAGTGATTGAAGTGGAGATCGGTAGATGTCTGGTGGTGGACGCTGTCGTGAGGGGGCAATTCCTCCGGCTCATAAATTTTTATGGGCCTCAAACTAGGAGGGAGAGGAGGAGCCTCCTTACGGCGGTTAAGCCTTATCTTTTTACGTCCCAGCAGGTGATTTTTGGTGGCGATTTCAATATGATCACTAGGCCCAAAGACCGGGCAGGTGCCGCCAACCCTCTGGGATATGATAGTATTTTTTTGAATAACGTAGTGAGGGAGGCCAGGTTGGTGGATGTGCACGTTCGTCACCTCCCCAACCTCACTGGTTTCACATTTTCCCGAGGTAGTAGTAAGAGTAGATTAGATAGGTTTTTTTTAAAGGAGGACTCTGTCTGCTCGGCTCCTGAGCTGCAGTCGGTAGAGTTCTCCGATCACTGTATGGTATCTGTGGCCCTGAATGTCGCTGACACTCCTCAGAAAGGGAGGGGTTTGTGGCGCCTGAATGGGTCGCTACTGGAGGATCCTGAGGTTAGGGAAGCCTATGAGGTTTTCTTCCTGGGCCAGACCTCGCTCCTTGAGGGCAACTGCTCCCGCCTTGAGTGGTGGGAAGTAGTTAAAAAGAGGTCTGGCGACTTTTTCCGGGAAATCTCTGGGTACAGGGCAGCTTCCAAGTACCAGGCTTACCAGAGACTACGCAGGCAGCTTGACCGCCTGGTGTCCTCTGGGGGCTCTCAGGAACAGATATCCGGTCTGAAGGCGCAGATGAAGGAGTGTCAGTACGACCGTCTCGCCTCCCTGGTTTTTGAGAGGGATTATGGGAAGTTTATCTCTCCTGATCCCTACAGGAGCTGTGGTGAGGTGGCGAGGTCGAAGGTCGTACATGGCCTGAAGGATGCCTCAGGATCTCTGGTCCGGTCCAGATCGGGGATCCTGGGTGTCGTCAGAGACCACTTTTCGGACCTCCTGAAGAAGCGGCCTCTAGACATGGAGAAAGTCAGGGAATTCCTTGATGAGACCCCGCTGGAAGTGGGGTCTGACCTTCCTGACTCTCTGACAGAAGAGATCTCGGTAGCTGAAGTTGAGCAGGCTATTAGCTCTTTAGCTTCTAAAAAGTCACCTGGGCCCGATGGGCTCACGGCCGAGTTCTACAAAACCTTTAAGAGCCTCTTGGCTCCTCATCTGAGGGACGTGTTTAGTGAATGTTTGGCCTATGGCCTGCTGCCTCCCTCAATGAGAAGGTCAGCTCTGATCCTACTGTCAAAGGGGAAAGATCCGTCTGTGGTGGAGAATTGGCGTCCGATCGCCCTTCTTACCACAGATAGGAAGATACTGGCAAAGATCTTGTTTACACGTCTGTCTGCTTTGGCGGGCAGGATGCTGTCTCCCTCTCAGCACTGCACAATTCCTGGCCGGGGCACTTTTAGTGCCGTCCTGAGCGTCCGGGAGGCTGTGGAAAGGTGCAGGGCTGATGGCAGCGAGCGGTATCTGCTTGCATTGGATCAGGCTAAGGCGTTTGATCGGGTGAACCACGAGTACCTTTGGCTGCTTCTGAGGAGATACGGTCTGCCTGATCAATTCGTTGATTGGCTGCAGGTATTGTATAGGGGAGCTGAGAGCTTCCCTCTTGTCAACGGTTGGGTGGGCCGGGCCTTTGCCGTGGACTCTGGCGTCCGGCAGGGGTGCCCGCTGAGCCCCCTCCTGTACATCTTTGCGGTCGACCCCTTCGTAAGGAGGCTAGACTGCGGGCGTCTGGGGGGGGTTCCGGTGGGACCTGTCGGGGGTCCGGTTTCGGCGGTGAGGGTTGTGGCCTATGCGGACGACGTCTCGGTGGTGGTATCTGGTCGTGAGGAGGCCCATTATGTGGAGTCCCAGATCGGGTGCTACTCTGAGGCGTCAGGCTCGCTGGTCAATTGGGACAAGAGTGAAGTTTTCTGGTTGGGGAAGGAGGGGGAGCAGTTCCCCCTTCCGGACGTGTTCCCCACGCCCGTACCAGAGATTCGAGTTCTTGGCATTCATTTCGGCCCGGGTGATTATCCCAAGCTAAACTGGGAGCGCAGGCTGGTGAGTGCCACTCGGAAGGTGAAGGCCTGGAAAGGTTGGAAACTTTCCCTGAGGGAAAGGGTAAGCTTGGTCAAGACGTACTTATTGCCTGAGTTTCTCTTTGTAAGCTATGTGTGTCTTTTGCCAGCATCTCTCTATGCTCGGGTCTATGGTCTGTTCTTCCTGCTGTTGTGGGGAAGCAGACTGAACCTGATCAAGAGGGAGGTCACATACCGCCAGCGACGGCAAGGTGGGTTGGACATGGTCAACCCGGTGGTGTTCTTTGTCACCATCTTTGTTAAATACAATTTGCAGTCCATATTTGTGGACGAGCCTTCCTGGTGGGAGTGTTCATGCAAGGACTGGCTCTTGCTGTTCTTGAGGCAGTGGGGGGAGGGGGGGAGGCCCGGCGATCTGAGGAGATCGCATGGGTATCTCCCTTCCTATGTCCCCCTGGCATTAAAGGTACTGAGGCAGTGGCGGATAACTGCCCTGGAGGTGGGCTCTTTGGGTCGGCGGGAGCTGTACCTGAGGGTCATGGCCTCGGACATTTTGAAGCCCCTGTCTTTGAGGGACTGCCCTGAGAGGGTCCTCACGGAGGGGCTAGCCCTCTTGAATTCTTCTAGAATTCCAAGTAAGTTTTGGGATCTCGCATGGAGGTCGTTCCATGGACGACTCTATGTCCGTGCGAATCTCAAATACAGGAACCTGGGGGACAGGGACTGCCCCCGTCAGGAATGTGGTGGGACATTGGAGACCATGGACCATTTTCTGGTCCAATGTCCCTTCAACATGGAGGTTCTTACGAAGGTAGGGGGTGCCATTGGCTACCCCCGCCTTCCGGCCCTGACCTATGCTGAGCGAGTGTATGGTGATTTTGGGGTCCGCAGGGGATTTGAGTTATCGTCACTTTATTTAGTCAGCCTAGTTGTGCTTTATTACACTTGGCACGCTCGGTGTTTGGTGTCCACTAGGGACAAAATCCTGCCTGTGCATGAGGTGGTGGGCGGTATCTTTCGGGAGTTGGTGAAGGTGCGGGATCTGGAAAGGAGCAGGGTCGGGCCTGAGAGGTGTGCCCATTTATGGAGGGGGTTCCTCTTCCAGCCCCCTTAGGTCACGGCTCTGCCCCTCTCCATGGGTAGGGGCATCTATCCTTTTTCACCCCCTTAGATTTTGTTTATGGTATTTTTTTGAAATAAGGCTACAGACATGTCTGACTATCATGTTCTTGCTCATACGTGGGTTGTAGGTATTTGTTGTTGTGATGGTGGGGTGTGTTGTGGGTTGGCGATGATCTGGACAGTAGTGGTTTCTATGGACTTTAATAT
Organism: Rana kukunoris; assembly: GCA_029574335.1. Lineage (NCBI taxonomy): Eukaryota > Metazoa > Chordata > Amphibia > Anura > Ranidae > Rana > Rana kukunoris. The sequence continues at coordinate 146,395,808 of CM056054.1, read as the reverse complement.
CTCCCTACTGTACCAGTGAGCCGTTTTAAGTGTTTTTTTTTTTTTTTTTTTTGGCAATGATCTGGGCAAGCTTTTCTGATGGACTATAAAGACTTTCTCTTGTACCAGTGAGCCTGTTGTAAATACCTGTTCTGGTGCTATTTTTTTTTTTTCTTTATAGTTATTTCTTGGTGGGTGGAGGTCGGTGATTTGATGGTTTGTGTTTTGTTGTTTGTTTTTGTGTTATTTGGTTTATTTAGTTATTTTGTTTATTTTATATATTTGTTAACCTTTTGGTCGTAGTTTTATAAATAAAAAATTACCCCTCCTCGGTCTCAGTGCAGCTCCTCCCACTGGCAGTAGTTCCGGCTCCTCCCACAGAGCTCATTCTGCTTCCTGCTGGAGAGGAGAGAAGACCTGTCTTCCAGAGCTCCTGTGTTCCAGCCTACCAGGACCAGCCTCCAGCCCCCAGCCCCCTGCCCCGGAAGAGGGGTGGGATGGCCTCCCTCAGCCCCGGAGGTGGACCGGCTTCCGGCCTCCGGAGGAGTCAACAGCACCTGCCCTCCAGCCAGACCACCGCCACCACCATCAGCAGGGAGGACCGTCTCTTCCTGGAGACCCAGGAGGGTCTCTCAGACTGGACAGCCCCTCAGCCAGGTGAGAATGAGGCAAGAACCAGGAAGAGGCGGGATAAAATCAAATCCCTGCTGGTGAGGATATCTCAGGCCTGCGTGGAAAAGATGACTACTCTCGCAGGCCTGAGGGAAAAGAGGGACAGGTGCTCCAGTAATAAGAGATCTGAATTCAAGGGGGCCATCACCACCCTAGGACTAGAAGTAAAAGAAATATGGGAATACCTGGGGGGCTTTTGCCAACGTGGGGCTGGAGAGATGAACTTCCTAGAGGAGCTCCGGAGGACCCTCCAGCAGGCCAACCGGGAAGGGAGCCAGGCAGCGAGGAGGAGCGGGCGGTCTAAGAAGGGGTCCCAACCCCCCAAACAGCCAGGAGAGTCAGGGGAGCCTGGGTGCAGTGGGGGGGGGGCGAGTGCCGGTGGTGCAGGGCCCAGTATGGCCATAAAACCTGGGGAGGGTTCCCGGGAGCCGATCCCTCGGTCCGTGGAAGGGACTGGGGGGTTGGCGAAGTCCGGGGAGTCCAGTGATCCAGGAGGTCGCCGGGCCCAGGTGCCGCCGGCGGTACCCCCCCGCCATCTTCAGGTCAGCATACCCAGGCTCCCCCAGGATGGTCGCACTGCCACAGCTGAAGCCCGCCATGTGTCGGCTTCCATGACCCCTCAGCTTGCAGTGGAGCGGGAGGATCTGGCCATGGAAAGGCCAGGGACTGCTCCTGCAGCTGCTATGTCATCGGGAGAGAGGCAGACACATGGTGGAGGCATTGTGCTGCGGTCATCTGGAGGTAAACAGCTTGTGTGCAGTGTGGCCAAGATGGCGCCGGCTGTTGGGGGTGGAGTAGACTGGGACCCGGAAGTGACCGCCCAAGAACCGGAAGTGACCAGACCGGAACCGGAAGAGACCGGAACCGGAAGTGACCAGACCGGAACCGGAAGTGACCGGACCGGAACCGGAAGTGCCCGTCCCGCGACCGGAAGTGCCCCCCCGCGAGTTTGCGGTGGTCGGTGGGGGCTCAGGGGACCTGGGGGATGAGAGGCCGGGGGTGCAGGGGTGCCCAGCCCCAGACGCTGCAGCAGGCACCTCCAGGCACCCCCGGCAGGAGATGGACAGAGACGGTGAGGACGGTAAATTGGACGGTAAGCTGCCACCCCCCCAGGTCCCCATGGACACTGCCACAGGCCCCGAGGGGCTCCCTGCAGCACAGGCGGGGTGGGGGGAAAGTCAGGTGGGACCCCTCCCAGTGGACTGTATAGCATATGATTATATCCGGCAGTTGGAGGGGTCCCAGGGGGGCTCCCCCCCAGTACAGGTGGAGTCCCAAGGGGCTGGTGTGGTTGCGGAGGGGTCTGGGTGGGGGAGTTTGGTGGGGGTGGTACCCCCCTCTGCTGTGGTCCCGGGGGGGGGGAGCCTGTAGTCAGGCCAAAGGTGGTGGGTCAGGGTGGTCAGGGTATATCAGCGGGGGTGGGTGCAACACCACCGGCAGGGATGGGGGCCCCCCCGTCCCCCCCCACTTCTGGGGGTGCTGAGGGGGGTGCCCCACTTCCGGAGAACATCTTTCGGGGGTCTCCGGAGGCCAACTTATTGTCTGCCCTAAAGGGGGGTCGCTCTTTCGCCCAGGTGTTGGGCTCTCGTGCCCCTCTGGACCACCTGTACAGCCGGTTTGGCGCCCAGAATTTCCGCGCCCCCCCTGCTGACCAGGAGAGGACGCAGGGGTCGGCGTGGACGAGGGGTACAGGTGGTCCAGAGAGGAGGCGTAGGAATGTTGTCCAGCTTCGGTACGAGGGTCCGGACCCCTGCCCCGCTCGAGGTGAGGTGGTGGGCCTGGTACTCTCCTTGGGTTTTGGGGTGGATGACCTTTTTGCTGTCATCCATCCCACCAACACACGGGAGTTTGATATAAGTTTTGTCACTCCCGTGTGTATGGAACGCTTTATCACCAGCTTTGGGTTGGTGAGGGGCGTTGACCCTTGGAAGAGGTACAGGCTCATTCCCATCTCCAGGCAGGAGGAGGTTAAGAACATCACCATCCTGGTGAGGAATGAGTCGCTCCCTCCGGAGGACATTGCCACCTGGCTCGGGAGGTACGGGCAGTTGCAGACCCCCCTGAGGAAGAACCTTGATGAGCGCGGGGTCTGGACCGGGGCTTGGTTGACCAGGATCCGGCTCAAGAGGGAGGGCAACAGTGTTGCCCACCTCCCTGGCAGCGCCTTTCTAGGCAGAGACCGGATCCTGGCGTTCTACCCGGGACAGCCCCGTCGTTGCTTCAAGTGCGGCAGCCCGACCCACATGAGCTCGGACTGCACGGTGGTCAGATGTGGCCGGTGCCACGAGTTTGGCCACCAGTCCGAGTCATGTGGGAAGATATGCTGCAACTTGTGTGGTGAGATGGGGCACCCATTTAGCAGGTGTCCCAAAGCATATCGGGGTTCTTCCTCAGGGGGGGGACCTCCCGGGCCGGGAGCGGCCGAAGCCCCCCCGGCGAGTGATGGCCGGGGGGTGGGGATCCTGGAGCCCCTAGTACTGCTCCGGAGGGACCAACAGGCCCATTGCCTCAAAGAAGGCGGAGCAGGCGTGGGCGTGGGGCTCCCCCCCCGGGGGACACGGGCTCGGTTGGCCAGGAGGCTCCCGATCCTCCGGAGGGCGGAGCCGGTGGGGAGGAGTCGGGGAGGCCTGGGGGTCCCGGGCCTGAGGGTCCGGGGGGGCCAGGGCCTTCCCCTCCTAATGTTGCAGGGCCGATCCCCATCCCCCTTCCCTTTCCCCCTCCTCACCATTGCCCCTCCCCTCCACCTGGCCCTCCATCTGTTTCCCCATGCCCTCCTCCCTCATCTTCCCCTCCTCGTACCCCCCCCCCTCGTCCCCCCCCTCCCAAGTCCCGTCCCCCCCCTCCCCTTCTTCTTCCCGTCCAGTTAAGTCTGGTCCCCCCCCTGTCCTCTCCCCTGTCTCTGGCCCCCCTCCTGCCTCTTCCATTCCCCCCCCTTCTGGACCCAGAGTCTCCTCTGGCCCTGTGGCCATGGAGATGGAAGCTGCTCGAGCCTCATCCAAGAGGGAAATCTCGAGCAGCGGGTCCGAGGAGGGGGGTGGTGTAGTCATCTCGGAGAGGTGGCAGGAGTGGGAGCAGGTGAGACGCAAAAAGAAGAAGGGGAAGGCTGCCAGATCTGGGGGCGGGAAGTCCCCAGTGAAGGGTGGGGTTCCCCCAGGGGCACGAAGTGGGGTGTCCCTGGGGAACCCGTTTGGTATCTTCTCCTCCTCCTCGGGCTCAGAGGAGGAGGAAGTGTAGATATGTAAATATGTTTTTGTGTTTGTAGTATGAAGGAGAACATGACCACTTTCAATCATTCTGATGGCGGTACCCTCTCCAAAACGGTATTCGTTCTGCGGGAGCTCGTTTTATGGCCTTCGATTTTCTCAGCCGTGTTGAAGCTGACATTTTGTTTTTGCAGGAGACCTGGCTGGCATCTGTGGCAGAGATGCATCTAGCAAAGAGGGAGTGGAGATGTGGGCCCTCCCTCTGGTCTCTTGCGGCCGAGCCCTGCAGTGGGGTTGCGGTCCTTTTTAAAACTGGTCCGGTGGCTTGCCGGCGAGTGATTGAAGTGGAGATCGGTAGATGTCTGGTGGTGGACGCTGTCGTGAGGGGGCAATTCCTCCGGCTCATAAATTTTTATGGGCCTCAAACTAGGAGGGAGAGGAGGAGCCTCCTTACGGCGGTTAAGCCTTATCTTTTTACGTCCCAGCAGGTGATTTTTGGTGGCGATTTCAATATGATCACTAGGCCCAAAGACCGGGCAGGTGCCGCCAACCCTCTGGGATATGATAGTATTTTTTTGAATAACGTAGTGAGGGAGGCCAGGTTGGTGGATGTGCACGTTCGTCACCTCCCCAACCTCACTGGTTTCACATTTTCCCGAGGTAGTAGTAAGAGTAGATTAGATAGGTTTTTTTTAAAGGAGGACTCTGTCTGCTCGGCTCCTGAGCTGCAGTCGGTAGAGTTCTCCGATCACTGTATGGTATCTGTGGCCCTGAATGTCGCTGACACTCCTCAGAAAGGGAGGGGTTTGTGGCGCCTGAATGGGTCGCTACTGGAGGATCCTGAGGTTAGGGAAGCCTATGAGGTTTTCTTCCTGGGCCAGACCTCGCTCCTTGAGGGCAACTGCTCCCGCCTTGAGTGGTGGGAAGTAGTTAAAAAGAGGTCTGGCGACTTTTTCCGGGAAATCTCTGGGTACAGGGCAGCTTCCAAGTACCAGGCTTACCAGAGACTACGCAGGCAGCTTGACCGCCTGGTGTCCTCTGGGGGCTCTCAGGAACAGATATCCGGTCTGAAGGCGCAGATGAAGGAGTGTCAGTACGACCGTCTCGCCTCCCTGGTTTTTGAGAGGGATTATGGGAAGTTTATCTCTCCTGATCCCTACAGGAGCTGTGGTGAGGTGGCGAGGTCGAAGGTCGTACATGGCCTGAAGGATGCCTCAGGATCTCTGGTCCGGTCCAGATCGGGGATCCTGGGTGTCGTCAGAGACCACTTTTCGGACCTCCTGAAGAAGCGGCCTCTAGACATGGAGAAAGTCAGGGAATTCCTTGATGAGACCCCGCTGGAAGTGGGGTCTGACCTTCCTGACTCTCTGACAGAAGAGATCTCGGTAGCTGAAGTTGAGCAGGCTATTAGCTCTTTAGCTTCTAAAAAGTCACCTGGGCCCGATGGGCTCACGGCCGAGTTCTACAAAACCTTTAAGAGCCTCTTGGCTCCTCATCTGAGGGACGTGTTTAGTGAATGTTTGGCCTATGGCCTGCTGCCTCCCTCAATGAGAAGGTCAGCTCTGATCCTACTGTCAAAGGGGAAAGATCCGTCTGTGGTGGAGAATTGGCGTCCGATCGCCCTTCTTACCACAGATAGGAAGATACTGGCAAAGATCTTGTTTACACGTCTGTCTGCTTTGGCGGGCAGGATGCTGTCTCCCTCTCAGCACTGCACAATTCCTGGCCGGGGCACTTTTAGTGCCGTCCTGAGCGTCCGGGAGGCTGTGGAAAGGTGCAGGGCTGATGGCAGCGAGCGGTATCTGCTTGCATTGGATCAGGCTAAGGCGTTTGATCGGGTGAACCACGAGTACCTTTGGCTGCTTCTGAGGAGATACGGTCTGCCTGATCAATTCGTTGATTGGCTGCAGGTATTGTATAGGGGAGCTGAGAGCTTCCCTCTTGTCAACGGTTGGGTGGGCCGGGCCTTTGCCGTGGACTCTGGCGTCCGGCAGGGGTGCCCGCTGAGCCCCCTCCTGTACATCTTTGCGGTCGACCCCTTCGTAAGGAGGCTAGACTGCGGGCGTCTGGGGGGGGTTCCGGTGGGACCTGTCGGGGGTCCGGTTTCGGCGGTGAGGGTTGTGGCCTATGCGGACGACGTCTCGGTGGTGGTATCTGGTCGTGAGGAGGCCCATTATGTGGAGTCCCAGATCGGGTGCTACTCTGAGGCGTCAGGCTCGCTGGTCAATTGGGACAAGAGTGAAGTTTTCTGGTTGGGGAAGGAGGGGGAGCAGTTCCCCCTTCCGGACGTGTTCCCCACGCCCGTACCAGAGATTCGAGTTCTTGGCATTCATTTCGGCCCGGGTGATTATCCCAAGCTAAACTGGGAGCGCAGGCTGGTGAGTGCCACTCGGAAGGTGAAGGCCTGGAAAGGTTGGAAACTTTCCCTGAGGGAAAGGGTAAGCTTGGTCAAGACGTACTTATTGCCTGAGTTTCTCTTTGTAAGCTATGTGTGTCTTTTGCCAGCATCTCTCTATGCTCGGGTCTATGGTCTGTTCTTCCTGCTGTTGTGGGGAAGCAGACTGAACCTGATCAAGAGGGAGGTCACATACCGCCAGCGACGGCAAGGTGGGTTGGACATGGTCAACCCGGTGGTGTTCTTTGTCACCATCTTTGTTAAATACAATTTGCAGTCCATATTTGTGGACGAGCCTTCCTGGTGGGAGTGTTCATGCAAGGACTGGCTCTTGCTGTTCTTGAGGCAGTGGGGGGAGGGGGGGAGGCCCGGCGATCTGAGGAGATCGCATGGGTATCTCCCTTCCTATGTCCCCCTGGCATTAAAGGTACTGAGGCAGTGGCGGATAACTGCCCTGGAGGTGGGCTCTTTGGGTCGGCGGGAGCTGTACCTGAGGGTCATGGCCTCGGACATTTTGAAGCCCCTGTCTTTGAGGGACTGCCCTGAGAGGGTCCTCACGGAGGGGCTAGCCCTCTTGAATTCTTCTAGAATTCCAAGTAAGTTTTGGGATCTCGCATGGAGGTCGTTCCATGGACGACTCTATGTCCGTGCGAATCTCAAATACAGGAACCTGGGGGACAGGGACTGCCCCCGTCAGGAATGTGGTGGGACATTGGAGACCATGGACCATTTTCTGGTCCAATGTCCCTTCAACATGGAGGTTCTTACGAAGGTAGGGGGTGCCATTGGCTACCCCCGCCTTCCGGCCCTGACCTATGCTGAGCGAGTGTATGGTGATTTTGGGGTCCGCAGGGGATTTGAGTTATCGTCACTTTATTTAGTCAGCCTAGTTGTGCTTTATTACACTTGGCACGCTCGGTGTTTGGTGTCCACTAGGGACAAAATCCTGCCTGTGCATGAGGTGGTGGGCGGTATCTTTCGGGAGTTGGTGAAGGTGCGGGATCTGGAAAGGAGCAGGGTCGGGCCTGAGAGGTGTGCCCATTTATGGAGGGGGTTCCTCTTCCAGCCCCCTTAGGTCACGGCTCTGCCCCTCTCCATGGGTAGGGGCATCTATCCTTTTTCACCCCCTTAGATTTTGTTTATGGTATTTTTTTTTTGAAATAAGGCTACAGACATGTCTGACTATCATGTTCTTGCTCATACGTGGGTTGTAGGTATTTGTTGTTGTGATGGTGGGGTGTGTTGTGGGTTGGCGATGATCTGGACAGTAGTGGTTTCTATGGACTTTAATATCTCCCTACTGTACCAGTGAGCCGTTTTAAGTGTTTTTTTTTTTTTTTTGGCAATGATCTGGGCAAGCTTTTCTGATGGACTATAAAGACTTTCTCTTGTACCAGTGAGCCTGTTGTAAATACCTGTTCTGGTGCTATTTTTTTTTTTTTTTTTTCTTTATAGTTATTTCTTGGTGGGTGGAGGTCGGTGATTTGATGGTTTGTGTTTTGTTGTTTGTTTTTGTGTTATTTGGTTTATTTAGTTATTTTGTTTATTTTATATATTTGTTAACCTTTTGGTCGTAGTTTTATAAATAAAAAATTACCCCTCCTCGGTCTTCGCCTTCCGCCGGGGGGGTACACCTACCCCCCCCCCGGTCTTCGTCGCCGCCTTCCGCCGGGGGGGTACACCTACCCCCCCCCGGTCTTCGCCGCCGCCTTCCGCCGGGGAGAGAGACACCCACCGATGCTCTCCGCCATGTTCGGCCAGGCCCCCTACCCCAAATCAAGCTCTTTTACATCCGGGGGGGGCCGGCGGAAATGGCGGAGAACAACGGGGGCGTCGCCACTCCTCGGTCTTGAGGGCGTGTGTGTGAGGCTCTCTGGACTTCCAGAGAGCCATGGAAGCTATCAGCCCAGGGGGAGGCTCTACTTCCCGGGCTGTGAGAGAAGCTATGCCTGTGGAGGGATCGGATACCATTTCAAGGACAGTGGAGAGTTTGAGACCATCAGATGAGGATCTCAGGTATCTGGAGTCCCAGATTGCTCTCTCTGCATGGCAGGAGCAGCAGCCAGGTGAAAGTGATTTTGAAGCTACAGGCCGTCGGATGGAAGTCTATGCAGTCTTGGGAAGGCTTATGGACTTTTTGGTGGTAGTGCATGAAGACCTGGCACGCTTAAGAACAGCCAGAGATCGGGTGGGCAAAAAGAAGCGGAAGGGCTATCGCCTGAGTGTTCAGACATTGAAAACGACCCTGAGTGAGTATGTCATTTATTGGAACCGGCTGTTGGATCAGTCTACTATGGACACTGATGAGATGGATGAGTTGGAGGAACGCCTGATGGAGGTTTGTGATAAGGGAAGCCAGGCTGCTCGCCGTAGCTCCCAGGCTGAGGTGCCAATTTCCCCTTTGCCATCAGGGGGCGCCCAGCCTGGAGGCCTGGTCGGATCCCCCGCGATCACCGCGGGACCGGAAGTGGCGGGTCCCGGGGCTGCTGCGGACGAGGAGGAAGTCATGGAGGTTGGAGGAACGCAGGACGAAGTCGCGGCGGGTATTGCCGCGAATGTGTGTGCCGCGAGTCGCGAGGCTACTGCTGCGGTGGATGCCGCGGGTCGCGGGACTGCCGCTGCGGGTGTGGAGCCGGAGGGTATGGCCGCGAAAGTGAATACCGCGGGTTGCGGGGTTACCGCTGAAGGTGTGGAGCCGGAAGTAGCGGATCCCGGGACAGCTGCGGGTGAGGAGATGGGACTTGTGGAGGCTGTTGCTGAGAAGGATGGAGCAATGAAGGACGGTTCCGCGGGTGTGAGTGCCATGGATCGTGGGATTTCTGCCGAGGACACTGTGAGGGGTGAGATACCTACTATTGTCTCATCCCGGGTTTTGGGGGTGGCCACTGTTGCGGAGACTGTTGGGTCATCTTTTCCTGTGGACCTGCTGCCGGGTGGTGGGGTGCCTCTTGTGGTTTCCCCCTCCGGCCCTTCAGTTTCTGAGTCCGTGGCGATGACCCCCCAGCGCATGGAGTGGGGTGATTGCGAACAGGGTAGTATAACTAGCCCATGTCTTGCGATGGACCACATACGGCTGCTGGAGGGTGAGCCAACTAAAGCGGACCAGAGTACTGGTTTTCATGACATTGGGGTACCCTCTGGGGTTTTGGAGCATACGGGTCAGCCCCAAGTGGGTCCTCTAGGCGGTGCGGGGACCCCTCCGGCAGCAATTATTTCTGCTGGGGGTGTTTCCGGTGCTTGTGCACCTGCTGTGCCCGGGGCCCCTGGGAAAGACTTAAGTATAGCTGTTGATAATGTTGATTCTAGCAATGTTGTTGTTTCTGATCTCCCCCCGCCTCCTCCCCAAATCAGTGGGTCCCAGGAGGCCGGGGTTATGTCGGCCCTAAAAGTGGGGTTGTCTTTTGCAGATGTCACTGGTGGCAGGGTACAGCTTGGGCGTTTTTATAGTGCCCACGGTACGATGGCTTTTAGGGGCTCAGTGCCAGCTGCCACTAGGGTGGGGGGAGTGGAGCGTAAGCGCCATAATGTTGTGCAGCTGCGCTGGTTGGAAGAGTTTGGTCGTCCTCCGGGGAGAGACGAGGTGGTGGATATGGTGTTGGCCCTTGGGTTTAAGGCATCAGACATCTTTGCTGTTATCCACCCCTCGGGCTCCCTGGAGTATGATGTAAGTTTTGGTACCCCCGTCTTAATGGAGAGTTTTATCTCCAGACGGGAGGTGGTGAAGAATCAGTCCTCGTGGAAATCCTTTAGAGCAGTCCCCCTGTCTAGACAGGAAGAAATAAAAAGGGTGTCAGTCCTGGTTAGAAATGAATCTATTCCCGCAGAAGATATCACAACATGGTTGGGGCGGTACGGCCAGGTGATGGCCCCGCCAGGGAAAGTTTTGGATGCCAAGGGGATCTGGACTGGTGCCTGGTCTGTCTCAGTAAGGCTTAGACGCATCGGGTTATCAGTGACACATGTGCCTGCGTCAGGTTATATTGGGAGGGATAGGATCCTTGCATTCTATCCAGGGCAACCCAAGCTCTGTTTTAGATGCAACAGTCCTTTGCATTTCAGTAGGGACTGTAGGGAACCCTTTTGCACAAAGTGTAATGAAGCTGGGCACTTGGCCAGCGGGTGCAATAAATTTCAATGCAATCTGTGCGGTGTTATGGGGCACGTTTTTAGCCAGTGCCCCTCGGCCTTTCGGGCACCTGTTGGGGGGGTGTCTCCCCCTGCGGGGTCTGGGGGGTCTAGGGAGTCTGTGCTTCCGGTTGTTTCGTCGGCCGGGCCTCCTGCCCCGCTCCAGCTGGCTGGCGCAGTGACTCTTGAGGGTCAGTCTTTTGTGATGGGTTCCGGGAGTCCGGGGCCATTGTCAGGAAGATTGGGTCATAAGTCGGGAGGCTCGAGAGTTTCCCCTTTAAAATCTGGGGGGAGGGGTAAGGCCCCTTTGGTGCAATCTGTGGTATCTCGTGGCAAGGCTAAGATGCCTAGGGTGGTGTTGCATCCCCCTTCTCGGGATTCGCAGCCCATTCCTACTTGGTCTGGGTCCTCTGTCCCTGTGTCTGGTGGTGGGGGGGATCAAGAGGCGGGTCGTTTCTCTGATTCTGATACCCCTAGTACGAGACCTGTTCGTAAGGGCAGAAGGGGTAAGGTTCCTAGAGATCCCCAGCCAGTTGTAGACTTGCCTTCTCAGCCAGGTAAGGAGAGTAAAAGCAATGTTTGGGTGGCGGTGGGAAAGGGGCGGTGTGAAAGCAGTCCTGGGGTGATCCCCAGTTCTGGGTCAGGTCCTGGTCCGGGTGTTTCCTCTCCAGAAGGTGGAGTTGGGGCGACAAGTAGTGCCCAGACTCCCCCTGGTATAGCCCTGCAGAACAGGTTTTCCACCTTGGATCCTGTGGAGGATTCTGGTGGGGGTATGGTTGCAGGGGATTGTGCTGATGGAAGTAAATGAGTAATTTTATTATAAAAAAAAAAAAAATGCAGTAATGTGGTAACATGTGTATGAGCAATGTTGGGTGGCGGTGGGAAAGGGGCGGTGTAAAAGCAGTCCTGGGGTGAGTAATTTTACTAAAAAAAAAAAAAAAAAAAAAAAGCAGTAATGTGGTAACATGTGTATGTACAATTGCGTGGTTGCGTAGATTTTAAAGTTTTGGGGAAGGTTGGGGTTATGATTTTGTTTTATTTGTTTATACATAATAGAAGTATGTATGTTTTAGGGGTTGGGGTTACTTGGGAAGTGGAAATGATTAAAGAGTATAATAATGCAAGTTATTGGAGCAGGTATTGGTGCGATTTTAGTGATGTGCAGATGGTATATGTATAGTATGGTGGGATAGTGTTTGTACGTAAAGAAAATGTTTAGTGGTAGAGGGTTGCTTTGGTACTTGGGAAGTGGTAATGACTAAAGAGTATAAAAATGCAAGTGAGTGGGGCAGGTATTGGTGCTAATTTTTAGTGATGTATAGATGGTATATGTATAGCATGGTGGGATAATATTTGTATGTAAAGAAAATGTATTGGGGCAGAGGGTCGTTTTGGTTTAATTGTTTTTGTCTTTTCTGTATACATTTTTGGTCGTAGAATTTTCAATAAAAAATTGCCACTCCTCGGTCTTCTAGCCGTTTTCTGCCGGGGGGGGGAAACACCCACCCATGCTCTCCGCCATGCTCGACTGTGCCCCCACCCCAAAATGAAGCTCTTTTACATCCGGGGGGGGCCGGCCGAAAACAGCGGAGAACAACGGGGGTGTCGCCCCACCTCGGGCTCCTCCGCTTCTGCCTGGCTCCTCCCGAGGCCAGGGCTTCTTTTGCCGTCTTCCGCCGGAGGGCGCCACTCTCCGGGCTTCTCGTCGTTGTCTTCCGCCGCGGGGGCCAGGCCTTCTTCTTTGCCGCCCCCTTCGAATTTTTCGGCCTGGACGGGGGTCGCACATCCCATCCAGGACTTGGACGTGGCGGGCTTCTCGTCGCTCTCTTCTGCCGCTGCCCCCTTCACCACGAAGCTCCGTGCTTGTTTGATGAGGGCAGCGGGCTTCCGACGTCTTCTACCGGAGCGAGGGTCGTACATCCCACTCCGGATTTCGTCGCCGGCTTCTGCCTGGCTCCAGGATTAGCCAGGTCTTGTCGTCGCTGTCTTCCGCCGCGGGGTGACACTCGCGGGCTTCTTCTTCCATTCGATGTTGACACGGCGAGGTCCGGCGCTGAAATGCCTTCTGAGCGGCGGGCAAGGACTTATATTGGCATAGGGCGTGGGCGTGGTTATGCCAACATGTGACCTTAACCCATGTGACAGTGATGTCACATCACATCACTGTCACATGGGTTAAGGTCACATGTTGGCATAACCACGCCCACGCCCTATGCCAATATAAGTCCTTGCCCGCCGCTCAGAAGGCATTTCAGCGCCGGACCTCGCCGTGTCAACATCGAATGGAAGAAGAAGACCGCGAGTGTCACCCCGCGGCGGAAGACAGCGACGACAAGACCTGGCTAATCCTGGAGCCAGGCAGAAGCCGGCGACGAAATCCGGAGTGGGATGTACGACCCTCGCTCCGGTAGAAGACGTCGGAAGCCCGCTGCCCTCATCAAACAAGCACGGAGCTTCGTGGTGAAGGGGGCAGCGGCAGAAGAGAGCGACGAGAAGCCCGCCACGTCCAAGTCCTGGATGGGATGTGCGACCCCCGTCCAGGCCGAAAAATTCGAAGGGGGCGGCAAAGAAGAAGGCCTGGCCCCCGCGGCGGAAGACAATGACGAGAAGCCCGGAGAGTGGCGCCCTCCGGCGGAAGACGGCAAAAGAAGCCCTGGCCCCGGGAGGAGCCAGGGCAGAAGCCGGCGAAGAAATCCGGGGTGGGATGTACGACCCTCGCCCCAGTAGAAGACGTCGGAAGCCCGCTGCCCTCATCAAACAAGCACGGAGCTTCGTGGTGAAGGGGGCAGCGGCAGAAAACAGCGACGAGAAGCCCGCCACGTCCAAGTCCTGGATGGGATGTGCGACCCCCGTCCAGGCCGAAAAATTCGAAGGGGGCGGCGGCAGAAGACCCTCAAAGTTAAAACCAGGTGAATGGGTAGGGGTACGATGTACCCCATACTCATTCACATAGGGTGGGGGCCCGAAATCTGGGGGCCACCTTATTAAAGGGGGCTCCCAGATTCTGATTGGCTCCCGCCCGCATACCCCGACAACCAATGGCTAGGGTTGTCGGGAAGAGGCTCTTGTCCCGATCAACATGGGGACAAGAGTGCTTTGGGGTGGGGGGGCAGCGCCCCCCTACCCCAAAGCAAACACTCCCCCATGTCGAGGGCATGTGGTCTGGCACGGCTCAGGAGGGGGGGGGGCGCTCGCTCGTCCCCACCCCCATTCCTGTCCGGCCAGACTGCATGCCTGGGATGAGGGCTTGGTACGGATCTGGGGGGGAACCCCACGCCGATTTTGGCGTGGGTTAACCCCTCACGTTCCGGACCAAGCCGAAGAGCCTATTGTGCCCCTGGGGGGGAAGCCGCGCCGGTTTCAAATTTGAAATTTGGCGCGGAGTTCCCCTTTAGTGTCGGCGCAGCCCGAGAACAGCTCGGAGCTTGCCGTGCGCCGCTCCAGGCAGTGCAAACACTGCTACGCCGCTTGGTATTTACCAAGATTTTCCCGGCGTACTGAAGAGGCGCACGCAAAGCCCCGATTTATCCCTCTGCGCATGCCCAGTATGCAAATGAACCTTCCGAGGTTCTAGCGTACTTTGCAAGGGCACGGGGATCGGGTACCAAAAGTCACTTTCCCTTTCAAATCGGCCCGCCACACACGTTCAAACACATGTCACTACACTTCCCCTGCATCACCCCCCTCCCTCCCCTCATAAACTCCCGCCCGAATCCCCGATGTTTACATTACTAAATGCCGCACGCCAGCTCTGTACTGGCGTGCTGTGCGCCCTCTCCTGGGCGCATTAGGCACTTTAGTAAATGAGGAAACACGCTGCACTGGCAGCGTGTTTCTTTTGTAAATCTCAAAAACAGGTTTACTCCTGCTTGTGCACCATGAGTCTTGGCGCACAGGCTTGGTAAATCAGCCCCTTTGTGTATAGTGCAAGTGTGCTTATTACTTTGCACCTAAACCCACTTGCTGTGTAGTGCAAGTGTGCTAATTACTTTGCGCCTAAACCCACTTGCTGTATACTGCAAGTGTGCTCATTACTTTGCAACTAAACCCACTTGGTGCATAGTGCAAGTGTGCCCTTTACTTTGCACCTAAACACACTTTGGGCCAGATTCTCAAAAGAGATACGACGGTGTATCTTCAGATACACCGTCGTATCTCTGTTTCTTGCCCTGTGTATCTATGCGACTGATTCTTAGAATCAGTTACGCATAGATTTGGCGTAGATCCGACTGGCGTAAGTCACTTACACCGTCGGATCTTAGATGTAATTCTACGCTGGCCGCTAGGTGGCGTTCCCGTCGATTTCAGCGTTGAATATGCAAATGAGCATGATACGCCGATTCCCGAACGAAGTTGCGCGCCGTCGACGTAGTTTGTGTACGCGTAAGGTTACCCCTGCTATATAAGGGGTAACCTTGCGTAGGTCCAGCGTAAGCCATGTTAAGTATGGATGACGGGACAGCGTCGTGTTTTTCCGTTGTTTACGTCATTTGCGTAACTCGTCGCGAATAGGCCTGTACGTTAATTACGTTTCCGTCGAAATTAATGTATTTGCGGCGTACTATGGAGCATGCGCAGTGGGCTACGTTTAGGACTGGCACATTTGCAGTTCGTTCGGCACGGGGGCGCGCTTAATTTAAATACAGCACACCCCCCTCCTTCCCTATTTGAATTACGGGGCCTTACGCCGCCGCAAATTACGGAGCAAGTGCTTTGAGAATACAGCACTTGCCCGTAAATAGTGCGGAGGTGTAGCGTAAAGAGATAACGCTCATTACTTTGCACCTAAACCCACTTGGTGTTAGTGAAAGTGTGCTAATTTCTTTGCACCTAAACCCACTTGCTGTATAGTGCAAGTGTGCTCATTATTTTTCACCTAAACCCATTTGGTGTATACTGCAAGTGTGCTCATTACATTGCACATCGAGCTACTTGGTGTGTACTGCACATGTCCTCTGCAGTTTGCACCAAAAGCTACGAGGTGTGTGTACTGCTTTTGTCCTCTGCAGGCCATTATAATGTCTGGAAGGGCAACAAGGAGAGGCAGAGAGTCACGAGGACAAGCAGGCTCTGCGTCTAGAGGCAACAGTGCTGGTCGTGGACACATCATCAGCACGTGGCCGTGGGACACGCTCGTCCTTGTTTTCGGCAGCTGGCCGTGTTGAGCCGCAAAATGCCAAAGACTTGGTAGAGTGGATGACCAAGCCATCCTCATCCTCCTCATCCTCTCTCACCCAGGCTGAGCTTACTTTGTCTGGCAAAGTAGCTGCCAAGGCGTCCTCTTCCCTCTGCTCAATGGCATCACTAATAGTGTTGATCAAGAATATTCGCATTACGAATATTGCATATTCGAGTATTCGCGAATAACTTGAATATCGCGGTGAATATTCGATATTGCGAATATTCATATTTTTTCAAATTTATTTTTAAAACAGATCACATCCTAGTGATCTCCATCGACGTCTAAAAGCATTGCTGGTATGATTAGAGACCCTGGGCCGAGTAGCTGAGGCGATCCTTTTATGTTGCCGAATATACGCAATGCGAATACTTTCTCTGCCCTTCTTTTGCATCAGAGCCAATCAGAGTTCTCCTACCACAGTTGTCAGAGGTTAGCAACCTCCATAGCAACCAATAGGAACCTGCCTGCACGACCATTATATAAGATCACTCCCAGCAGTATTTCAGTGCAGATTCACAAGGTGGCTAGAGAGAGTGGAGTGTTTCTGTGCGTTTTTCCTTTTGTATTGCGATCTTAGAGCTTAGCATTGTGCTTCCTATAGTGCTTTCAGTTCTGAGTTTCCTGCTTCTAAAACCAAATGCTTTTTTCAAAGCAAAAGACCCAACAGCTTTTCTAAAAGCTCAGATTTGTGTTGTTTTGTCCAGGTTAGTGTAGCTTAGTGTTAGATAGATTTCTGTGTAGTTAGTGTAAGTGTACATTTCTTTAAGGTAGCTTAGTTTAGTGTGTGTTTAGTCTCTGTGTTTTGTGTATATATATAAAAAAAAAAAGTAGAGTTAGTGTTTAGTGCATATTAGTTTATTATTTGTAGTCCTCGTCTTTGTCCTTGTCAGTCAGTGTAAAAAAAAAAAAATGTAGCTTTAGTTTAGTCATATAAGTTTGTTTAAGTAGAGTTAGTGTTTAGTGCATAATAGTTTAGTATTTGTAGTCCTCGTCCTTGTCTGCGTCCTTCAGTCTAAAAAAAAAAAAAAAAACACCAAAAAAAGTTTTAGCTGTAGTATTTTAGTTCCTGTCCGTGTCGTAGTCTACGTCTTTGTCCGTGTAAAAAAATAAATAAAAATGTAGGTGTAGTAGTTTTATTCTAGTTTAGTAGCTGTCTACGTCTTTGTCTGCGTCTTTGTCTGCATCTTTGTCTGCGTGCCTGTCTTGCTAAAAAAAAACAAAAAACACTCCTTTCTCACATTCCCCCCCCCCAATAAAGTTCCCCCCCCCCACATCAGCAAGTATGAGCAGCATACGTGGCCGTGGCCGTGGCAGCAGGGGTAGGGGAGTTACTCCCAGTGCTGGGTCGCTGCCAGTGGTAGTGGATCAGGTATAAGGGGACTCCGCCTCATCCGCAAGTTTTTTCCCTCGGGCAGCCGCCCGATATTGCCTTCTCAGGCTCCAGTAGTGTTGGAGTATATGGGGCACAGCAGTGCCACAGAGTCGTCAGTCCCGACTCCCAGTAGCACCACCAGTACACCGGTGCCTTTAGGACCCGCCCCCAGCCCCCAAGGGTCCAGCCTCTTACTGTTTGACAGCGACAGTGAGAGGGATATCTTGGGGGAGGTCCTGCATCAGGCAGACATCCAGTTCTGTACTGATGGTCAGGACCTTTTGGAAGGGATGATGGGGTACCTGCTGTCAGTATCCCAGAGACATCCCTTCCAAGTGGTGCTGGTGTTTTTGGGCAGGAAACACCTGCACCTAGTTAGACCCAGGCGTCGGTGAGGGGACAGCGGAGCCAGGCTAGCGGCTCCATGTCAGCTGTTTCCCTCAGACCACCACATTTCAGCCCTGGGTCTGACATATCTGGGGGTGAAGAGGAGGGTGACCCAACATGGGTGCCACCTGACTTGTCGGTTTACAGCAGCAGTGACGACGAGGAAGGTAGGCACCCTGGGGAAACGGTGCGCCAAGTCACCAGGGAGACCAGCGTCAGGGTCTCCACTGGTGATGGCAGCAGGAGGTGTCAGCAGCAGCAGCAGGCAGCTCCACCTGTGCGCACCGAGTCCCAGCAGGTGCAAGTCAGCGGCACCCCATCTGACAGTAGGGCGGCGCTGAAGTCACCTGTCTGGGCCTACTTCACCCTGGTAGCAGATAACCAGACCATAGCCATCTGCCATATCTGTCGTGCCAGGGTGAAGAGAGGGAAGTGCTTGGCTCGGGTGGGTACCACAGCTCTGAACCAGCATCTGCGAATCAACCACTGGCGGGAGTATGACCAGATGAAGCGTGGTGGTGGTAGCAGCGCCACCACCACAAGTGTGCAGGGTACAGCAGCCCCTGCCACAGCTTCATCTGTTCCCAGCAGGTCATGCCTCCCTGCTCACTCTAGTAGAGGTACTGGTACCGGCAGCCAGACCTCTACCTCCACAGCACCCTCCTCTTCTGTGTCCTGCACTGCCGTCCGGCACCAGGCGTCGCTTTCCGACGCCTTCGAACGCACCACTCCCTTCCCCCCTGGAGACCGACGTGTGCGTTCCCTCAATGGGCTCCTGGCAAGGGTTATTGCCCAACATCTGCTTCCCTTCAACATTGTTGACTGCAACCCCTTCAGGCAGATGTTGGAGCAGGCCCAACCCCAATGGCGTGTCCCCAGCCGCCATTTCTTTGCCAGGACTGGTGTCCCTGCCCTACACCAGCACATTGTGCAGAATGTAACCCTGTCGCTGGATCACGCTGTCAGCGACAGGGTGCATCTCACAATGGATGGCTGGACCAGCAGGCATGGGCAGGGCCGGTACATCAGCTTCACGGCCCATTGGGTTTCCCTCCGAGGCGCCGGGGAGGCATCGGCGGCATCAGATTTTGTGGTGCCGCCCCGGGGTGTCCAGGGGAGAACTGCTGGTCTCCCTCAAGCCACTGTCTCCGCAGCTGCTGAGCCTCACAGCAAGCGCCCCCGTAGCTACTCAAGTGTAGGGCACGTGCGCTGTCAGGCCGTGCTCCAGCTTGTTAGTTTAGGGGACCGGAGACACACTGGACAAGAAGTGCTGACCGCACTTCAGGCTCAGGTCCAGAAGTGGCTGACACCCCAAAGGCTCCAGGCAGGTATGGTTGTCTGTGACAACGGCAGCAACCTACTCTCCGCCTTCCAGGCTGGCAGTCTGACCCACGTGCCCTGTCTGGCACATGTCCTCAACCTCGTGGTGCAGAAGTTCCTGCGCACCTATCCCGGGTTGAGTGACATTGTGCTAAGGGTACGTAGGATTGCCAGCCACTTCAGGCACTCCCCAACCGCTACCGCGTCCCTGTCTAAGTTGCAGCGGGACAACAGCCTGCCCATTCACAGGCTGATTGTGGACAGTATGACGCGGTGGAACTCCACCCTCCACATGCTGGAGAGGTTGTGGGAGCAGCGAAGGGCAGTGAAGGAATACCTGCTGGAGCAAGGCACTGCCGGGCCATCACAAACACTCCCGTACATCACCAGTGCTGAGTGGGGGCAGATACACCAGGTCTGCCATGTGTTGGCCCCTTTCGAGCAGGCGACCAAGATGGTCAGCATGAGCATGTCGGCCTCAATGACGTGCTCCCTATAGTGTTCCTGCTGGACAGGGCACTAGATCGCCTGCTCGAAGCTGGGGAGAGTGCCTTGGTGGAGCAGGAGGAGGCAACACTGCTCCACCAAGACCAGGCCCAGGATGAGGAGGAGGAGGATGATGATGATGAGGAGGTTACTGGTGACGTCCTGGAGTCAGGGCCTGGTCAGGAGGGAGAGCGGGTGTTGGGGGCACCAATAGTCCGGGGGTTGGGCATCTCTGAGCGCGAGCAGCAGCGCCTCCAGCATGAAGAGTCAGACGTCATGGACCCGGGCAGCCATGAGGAGTCACAGCGGGCTGTGCTCTTCCCCATGGCTGCCCACATGCTGAGATGCCTCAGGAGGGACCCCAGGGTTAAGACTATCAAGGAGAGGGATGAATTTTGGATGGCCACCCTTTTAGATTCAAGATGCAATGGGAAACTGGAGCAGTTCCTCCCAGCCAGCCGGAGGCAGCACCGGATGGAGGAACTGCAGGCACGCATAGTCAGCCGGTTGGAGCAGGCAACTCCCCGGCCTCCAGTTGTCCCCCCTCATCTCACCCAGCAGGTGGCTGCACCCAGCAGCAGCCGAGCAGGGGACCTAATGGGTGAGATGAGGATGTTCGTCCAATCTGAGCGACCCAGTACCAGCAGCAGCAGCAGTCACCACCAGCGGCTGGCTCACATGGTGGCAGACTACATGGGGTCCGTCGGTGCTTCTGACAGTATGAGCACCGACGACCCCATGGAGTACTGGGTTGCCAGATTGGACACCTGCCGCGAGCTCGCTCAGTATGAACTGGAGTTATTGTCTTGCCCCCCCTCCAGCGTACTATCTGAGCGAACATTCAGCGCGGCAGGTGGGGTGGTCACGGACAAGAGGACCCGTCTGTCCACAGACTCCGTGGACAGACTCACATTCATCAAGATGAATGAGTCCTGGATCGGTGGTGACTTTATGGCACCCGCCGTCGGTTCTGGGCGCTGAAGGGTCCCTTGTCATTCATTCCCTCTCCTTGGCTCTCCCTCCACTCTTGCCCGAGTGATTTGACACTATATTGTCTACTATTACTACTACTGCTGCTGCTCACGACACCTATGTCACGAGTTATTTGCCACTATATACTACTATTACCACTACTGCTGCTGTCAAGTCTTGCCCAAGTGTTTAGATGATATCTAGTACTATTACCACTACTGCTTGTAAATGTTGCCTGTGTGATAATTACATTATATTTTAATACTACTGCTGCTGCCTTCATGCTGAGTAATGCTTCATGACCTCTCTGGCACAGCAGATCCACCAACAGCCTCCGCTACAAGCTACCAGACCGGATTGTAACAGCAAGTGTGACTAAAAGACTGAACTTTATGTTAAACCCTGGTTTGCGGCCTTTATACTGCAACCATTAGCCTGTCTGCAAGAGCAAATCAGCACTCTCTCTCTCTTTCTCGCTCTCTCTCTCTATATATATTGTAGCTTTTGTTATAGTAATTTTTCAACAGTTTAGTTTGTGTTAGTAGTGTCTGTGTCCGTGTATTTTAGTTTGTCTTAGGTTTGTGTTAAATAAAATAATAGTATAAAATCTTTTTGGTTATTATGAAGTTAGATGTGTTGATGTTGATGTGTTAGATGTGACGTTAGATGTGTTGAAAAACCTAACAATCTCAATAAGAAAGGAAACATTTTAAAAGAATAACATTTTTTATAACAAGAAAAAAAAATGTACATGTATTTTTGCATGAGCTTGTGAAGCTCAGCCATCGCGTCCAAATTCTTCCTCTGCTGTTGCTCCTGCTGTTGGTTTTGGAGGTCTAATGTTCGCATTTTCCGGCGATTTGAGAGGATTTTCTCATTGGTCCTCTGGATGAGACTGTAATTTTCCTCCATCTTTTTGAAAACTGTTAGGATATAAGAAAAAAAAAATAGGATTAAATGCTGTCCATTTTTATATCTACATCTTATTGTTGAAATGTTATTAATCTTTGTGCACATATTTACCCTCCTGCCTGGGGCTCACAGGAACCGTCTCATCCTCCTGCTCCTCTTCTCCATCACCCGATTCACCAGGAGTTGGGGGTTGCAGCTCCTCCTCTTGCTCCTCAACAGGAGCTGGGGGTGGTAAACACTGGGAGGGCCCTGGCTGCTCCTCATCCCTCTCCTCCTGTGCATCCTCCTCCTGCTCCTCCTGTGCATCCTCCTCCTGCTCCTCCTCTTCATCCTCCTCCTCTGCGGCCTGTCGCCTTCTGCGCTTGGGGCGCACAGATGGTAGAGGAGCTCCTATAATAACACAATGTTCATATATGTAAAAATGATTTCTAATAACGTATGCAAATTCTGTGTACTCTGCTGTATTGTATATGAATACAAATTTATTTATATAGACAGTTAACCAATGGGATAATGTTATACTAAAGGGTCTTGCTGGCACTATAGGGGACTGAGTGTGAGCTGGGCTGCCAGCATGGTAAAATGAGCTGTTTGTGTTTCCTTTGTATTATTCTGACGATCTCATGTTAAACAAAGGGCCTGATGGAGTACACAGGATTACTATGATAACCCCACGCCTAGCACAGGAATTTAGTGGTAATTGAGTTATAAAATACCACCCCTTCCCCTTTAACCCACCACACCACTACTTTAATTCCATGGTTTAACTTGATGGAATAATGTCTTTTTTCAACAGTACTATGAATACCTTGGGTGGTGATATATGTTACCACAACATGGCGTCTGGGTTAACAACATCTGCCCTAAGGTTAATTACATATGACCTTACATAACTGTCACCAATAACTTACCTGGATGAAATTCATCTCGGATCTGTCTGAGCCGGGCCATGTGGCGCCTCTTTAGGTCTGACCACTTTTTTAGGGTGGCCATGTGATCATGTGTGCGGCCATGAACTTGACGTAACTCCCGCAATAGGGAGCGGACTATTTTTTTTTTTCCTGCTGGCTCCGGGTTTCATCATATCCCTGTTGCAGGAACCTCTGCAAGATGAAGAACAAAGTATATTATAATACTTTTGTTTAAACCCTTATGGATATATGACTTAAATGTATGGTATTTAACAATTGGAAGCATTCTCGCCTTATTAATCACTGACAGGTGTAACATGACAGATTTTATATCTTGCCATTTTGGTCGCCACCTTTTTTGCATAAATATAGCAGCCATTATCATTTGCATAATTATGTATATATGAGTAACATCACAGGATACACGTATAGGGGAGAAATTAGTTGCTATTCATCTGACCGCTATAATTATTTTTTCATCCCTATCTTTATATATGAACAATAATATGTTTGTTTCTTTTGACTTTTTGATGAATTTATTTTGAATAAATAAGGGAGTTGATGTTATTTAAAAACTACAACTACCAGCATGCTCTGATACACCATGTAGCTCACCGTCACCAGCTGTACCACAATTATACTTTAACCAGACGTTTTTTTTTTTTTAGTGTGGAGGGGAGGGGGGCTATGTAGGGGTATGTGTATATGTTGTGTTTTTAAATTTTTATGTAGTGTGGTGTAGTGTTTTTAGGGTACAGTCAGAGGGGGGTGGGGTTCACAGTAGTTTCCCGCTGAGGGTTTGAGCTGCAGCGCCAAATTTGCTTCAGCTAGAAGCACACTGTAAGCCCCAGCCCATGTGAATGTACCCTGTACATTCACATTGGGGGAGAGGGGGGGGGGTTATTGCAGCCAGTTGCATGCAGGGAGTTGTAGTTTTGCAACAGCTGGAGGCACAATGGTTGCAAAACACTGCGAGTTTGTTACCTAACTCAGGGTTTCAAGACCAGTGCGCCTCCAGCTGTTGCAAAACTGTCAGTGCATGCTAAGAATTTTACTTTTGCTGCATCTAGAGTGCCACAGTTTAGAGACCCGTGTATAGTGGTCTGAAAAATGTTGGCCTGCAGAACTTGCAAAACTAGAAGTCCCAGCATGCCCAGGCATGCTGGAAGTTGTAGTTCTGCAACATCTAGAGGGCAATATGTATTCGAACGTCTTGGGCCTTAAGGACCCTGAAGTCAGGACGTTCGCATACGTCCTATTTCCACAACATGTTAATTATGCTAAATAGCAAGGAAAGTGCCTAAATACACATTTACCAACCAGGGTGTCTGCAGCTGTCCAGGCATGCTGGGAGTTGTAGTTTTGCAACAGCTGGAGACACACTGTTTGGGAAATACTAATATCTGATCTTATATCCTAACTTTTAAACTAGTCTAAAATGCAGTTAAAGATAATGAAATAACAGTGGTGAAATTACTTACACTAATCAGCAGTTTTTCCTCACTGGATGAAAAGTTACTCCCCACCATCTTCGCTTCGCAGGGCAGCACAAAATAGTGATCCAAAAATAGACTGGCAAAGATCCAGGAAATGATCTCCGTTTTCGCGTGTTGTTCGCGCGCATGCGCATGCGCGCACAAGATTTTCGCAATCAATTTCGCAAAAACATTTTTTTCATAAAATATCACGAATATTCCATATTAACGAATATTTCACAAATATTCTTCTATATATTCGTGAAATATCGCGAAATCGAATATGGCGTATTCCGCTCAACACTAATCACTAACTCCTTCCCTTGTCCCACCATGTCCTCCTGAGGAGTCCCCTGAACTGTTTGAACACACTGTTGGGTACATGCTGCATGAAGATGTGCAGCGTTTGGAAGGCTCTGATGATGGAACACAGATAGAGGAAGGCAGTAAAGTGAGCCCAGAGAGAGGGGGTGCCCAAGAGGGACAGCAATCTGGCAGTCATGTTCCCTCAGAGGAGGCACAGGCGCATCTCCAAAGAGGCAGGATGCCCTCCAGGGGACAGCTTAAGGGCAGCACACCAACTGCATTTTTGAGACATGTGCATCAGATCACACCATTGCTATTTGCAACATATGTCTCAAGCGTATCTCACGTGGCCAAAACATCACCCACTTGGGCACCACATGCTTGACCAGACACATATGTCGACCTGCCATGCAGTTCATTGGCAAGCATACCTGAAAGACCCACACCAAAGAACAAAGCGGACCTCCCCTTGCCCCTCATCAGCTGAGATCTCCAACCCCACTATACCCTCAGACCTCTCTGAAGCCTGCACTGATAGGACTGAAGGTGTAGAATTAGGTGTGTCACAACCTAGTAGTACATGCGGGCAATCTACTATCGGTACACCAATGGCAGATTGTACCAGACAAATTTCCCTGCCCCATCTGCTGCAGCACCGAAATAAGTACTCTCCCAGCCATCCTCATGCCCAGCGGTTAAATGCTAGCTTAGCGAAATTGCTAGCACTTCAACTGCTGCCTTTTCAGTTGGTAGATTCTGTGGAATGTGCAGTACTTCAGTGGCAAGTTCCCAAATGCCACTTTTTCTCACGGAAGGCGATTCCGGCTCTCTACCGCCATGTGGAAGGCAATGTCCATAAAGGTACAGTGGTGTTGGAGGTTGTTCCGCCACCACGCCTCCAAAACACTACTACTGGTTGTGACACACCTCTCTCCTCCACCCCCTTCTCTTCTTCCTCTGTGGCCTCTTCCTGTGCTGATGTGTCCTTGGAACCAGCCGTGCTCTGTAGGCGTACGAGGGGCTATGCAGGAATGCTGGCAAAGAATGTGTCACAACCTAGTAGTACATGCGGGCAATCTACTATCGGTACACCAATGGCAGATTGTACCAGACAAATTTCCCTGCCCCAGCTGCTGCAGCACCGAAATAAGTACTCTCCCAGCCATCCACACGCCCAGTGGTTAAATGCTAGCTTAGCGAAATTGCTAGCACTTCAACTGCTGCCTTTTCAGTTGGTAGATTCTGTGGAATGTGCAGTACTTCAGTGGCAAGTTCCCAAATGCCACTTTTTCTCACGGAAGGCGATTCCGGCTCTCTACCGCCATGTGGAAGGCAATGTCCATACCTCGCTGGACAGGGCGGTCAGTGGTAAGGTGCATATTAGGCATGGACAGGGACATTGCCTCTCTTTCACAACGCATTGGGTGACTCTGCTGGCAGCTGGGAAGGACACAGGGCAAGGTACAGTGGTGTTGGAGGTTGTTCCGCCACCACGCTTCCAAAACACTACTACTGGTTGTGACACACCTCTCTCCTCCACCCCCTCCTCTTCTTCCTCTGTGGCCTCTTCCTGTGCTGATGTGTCCTTGGAACCAGCCGTACTCCGTAGGCGTACGAGGGGCTATGCAGGAATGCTGGCAAAGAGATGCCATGCGGTGCTAGAGCTGGTGTGCTTGGGAGACAGGAGCCACACTGGGGCAGAGGTTCTGTCAGCTCTTCAGAGGCAGGCTCAAAGGTGGTTGACGCCACACCAGCTTAAGCCAGGAATGGTGGTTAGCGACAATGGCACCAACCTCCTCTCTGCCCTGCGCAGGGACAACTGACCCATGTGCCCTGTTTAGCTTATGTTCTCAATTTGGTGGTGCAGCGGTTCTTGGGCAGGTACCCGGGCTTACAGTATGTCCTGAAGCAGGCCAGGAAAGTCTGTGTGCATTTCAGAAGGTCATATAATGCCACTGCTCAGCTGACAGACCTCCAAAGGGAATACAACCTGCCCAAGAACCGACTAATCTGTGACATGCCCACCAGATGGAACTCTACATTGGCCATGCTGCAGCAGCTGCACATGCATCAGAGCGCCATCAATGAGTACCTGTGCCAATATGGCAGCAGAACTGGGCCAGGGGAGCTTGGTTTTTTCTCCCCACGCCAGTGGGCCTTGATCAGGGATGCATGCACTGTCCTGTCACCATTTGAGGAGGCCACAAGGATGGTGAGCAGTGACAGTGCATGCATCAGTGAGATTGTCCCTCTTATTCACATGTTGGAGCACAAGCTACGTGGAATAATGGACAGTGCCCTTGAGGCAGAACAGAGGGAGAAAGAGGAGGATTTCCTTACCTCTCAAGGCCCCCTTTAACCAGACAGTGGTCCTGCTTTCCCGCCTAGCACACAGGAAGAGGACAAGGAGGAGGAGGAGGATTGTATCAGCAGCATGGAGGTGGAGCTTTAGACTCAGCATTAGCAGCAGTCTTCAAGGGATCATTTACAGTCCCAAGGAACCCATGGACTTTTACGTGGCTGGGATGAGGTGACTGTGGATCCTGTTGTCCTCAGTGACCCAGAGGACTCTTCCCCGAAAGCCTGAGCAAACCTATGCCGCATGGCCTCCCTTATCCTGCCGTCGCAGAGGGAGCAGAAGATGAAACATCTTCGGGAGGCCTTGCAGAAAGGTCTGTGCAACGCGTTCCCAGAGACTTGGGGGGTTATCAAATCCTGGTCCTGGACAACATGTTGCTGAGGCTTCGGTACGTCACAGCAGGAGCAGTGGAGAAGGTGGCCGTCTGACTGGTGCGTTCAGACAATTTTTTAGTCCGCAGTCCCAAGATATGACCGGTTCCAGCAACCATCGCCAGAGTCTGTTTTACATGGTGCGGGAATACCTAGGGGCAAGAGCAGACTTGGACACCTTTCCCACCGAAAATCCTCTGGCTAACTGGGTCTTGAGGATGGATTACTGGCCAGAGCTTGCACAGTACGCAATTGAGCTACTGGCTTGTGACCGATCACAGGGTGCACCTCTCCACCGACTCCGTCGATTGTCTGACCTTCATAAAAATGAATCAGGCTTGGATCACCACCAGCTACCAAGCACTTGGATGCTGATGTAACTGAATAATTTTTTTGAAATGTCAGATCCCTTGGAGACTGCCTATGCTGATGCTGAGTGACTATCCTGTTATGCTGACTGAATATCTTTTTCCTCCTCAATGATCTTGCAATGCTGATAGCTTGTAAGAACATTGTTGGTTCTGGGCACCGCCACCAGTACCTAAGGCCCAATTTTTCTGCCCCTGTTTAACAGGGGCGTGTAATAACAATTTTTGATGCAATACTTTGCATGAGGCTCTTTTTTGCGCTCGAATTACAGTATCTGTGAGTGGTTGCAGTGTTGTGGCACCGCCACCAGTGCCTAAGGCCCAATTTTTCTGCCCCTGTTTAACAGGGGTGTGTAATAACAATTTTTGATGCAATACATTGCAGCAGGGCTTATAAATGCGCTCCAACTAGAGTATTTGTAAGGGGTTGCAGTGTTGTGGCACCGCCACCAGTGCCTAAGGCCCAATTCTTCGTCGTGTAATAACAATTTTTGATGCACTACTTTGCAGCAGGGCTTATTAATGCGCTCCAACTAGAGTATCTGTGAGGGGTTGCAGTGTTGTGGCACCGCCACCAGTGCCTAAGGCCCAATTTTTCTTCCCCTGTTGTAGTATTTTTCTTTGTTTGATTTTTTTCTAATTTGGGTTTATTGTTGCTTTCTCCTAGGTTATGATAGTGCCATGTTTATTTTCCTGTACTAAATACTCACCATTGTCAATGTAAACACCACAAATCTAGATTTGTTCTTTTTGGCAGCATTGATATAATAATAAGCCACACATTGTTGAGTATCCAAAAATGTTTATTGTTTCACATTTAAAACGTGTCATAATTTTTTATCCAAAAATAACTTAATATAAATTCTTTTTTTTTTTTTTTTATTATTATCAAGAAATATATTTTTGGCTAGAAATATTTGTCAACATCAATTTTTTTTTTTTGAGATATCTTTTTTTTTTTTTTTTTTAGATACCTTTTTTTTGTGTATTTTCTTTGAGAATACCAAAATTAAAAAATATCTGGTTAAAACGCATGAACAATGACCAACTTTTTAGCATTTGTCATTGTTCATGCGTTTTAGCCAGAAAACTAAAGATTCCACTTTAAACAATTAAAACAAAACATACATAGAAAAACAAAGAACACTTTAAAACATTTTTTTTTTAAACCCTCCCCAGAACATCCATTAAATCCTTTAGTTTTCGCTCCACAGTTTTTATTTTTTTTCCATCTGCCCCAAACAGATGTGGATGTCCTCAATTTCAGCCCTGCAGGACAACACCTCTCCAATTAACACCTGGGCGCTGTATGTGTCCAATCCATCAGCAACAGCACGAATACCTCCTGAAATTTGGAAACACACCATATATTACAATTATGCAAGCCTACATCTATTACCTGAAGCTGTGCTGTATGACACTGATCTAATGTGGTGGCAGTTTTCACTTCCTGCACATCCCAGCATGGGTGGGGCTTGGGTCTGTGTGGGGTTTCTCTGCTCCAGTCTTAAAGCTTGATTGCGCCCTATGAGATTGTAAAAATGGGATACATGAATCAAAAAGATTAGAGGACTGAAAGAGGAATATAAATCATTCTTTTTATAAAGTGTGGTACAATTGTCTGTTTTTACAATCCTTCTAAGCTTAACACAGGATTGTATCTATTACCAAAGCTGCTACATTTCTCTATCTTTGGCCAAGTTTCCTACATGGAAAAACACCAAGTATCCACTGAATCACCTCTGTGTGACACCCTAACTAGGTTGCTCTTGTGGCCAACACTCAGTTCCGATCCTGAACTCCCTGGGGCCCTAAGCAAAATTACATGGCACATTAAAAATGAGAAGCGGGGGGCGCTGACGACAGTGACATGTCACATTAAAGAAAGTTGAGAAATGACTTCTCACCAGGCAGGGCCTCTAGTAATTTGGGGGGCCTTTTGCAGCTTTGCGGGGCCCTAAGCGGCTTGCATAGTGAGCCTATAGGGCGGATCGGCCCTGCCAACACTTGTGCTACTGAGTCCATATGTGTAACCAACTGCTGAGCATACTCTCCTTTTACTGTATATTGACTTAAGTTGGATTATTTAAATCTAGTTCAGAACACATCTACATTAACCACTTAAGGACCGGACCAATATGCTGCTAAATGACCCAAGGGGTTTTTACAATTCGGCACTGTGTCGCTTTAACAGACAATTGCGCGGTCGTGCAACGTGGCTCCCAAACAAAATCGGCGTCCTTTTCTTCCCACAAATAGAGCTTTCTTTTGGTGGTATTTACAGACAAAAAAAGGTTGGGGTTGTGGCGCTGTAAAACAGTGGCATATGAGTGAAAAAAAGTCCGCTGTGCAAACTCCAACTTCTTTGTTAGAATGACATAAAAGATGCTTGAGAAAGAAGCGCGCTCATTGGTGGGCGCTTAGCTTCGAAACGTCGTCGCACTACAGTGACGTCACCGCGGCAAATACATAATAGTATAAAAACATAAAAATATTGTACTGTGATATGATACAATAAATGTTCCAACACCTTTTAATGTACTTATATCATATAAGCTTGAGGTGTACAGGTAACGCAATCCTCCAAGGGTACAATGCCTTTCGCTGAATTGCCTAGCTTCTTTAAGACCCATAGGTTGAGTATCATATAAGCTGCATGTGGCAGAATATTAGAGACATCTGTGGGGCGGACGCAGGGGTTATATCTCCTTAATTGTAACCTTACCTCGCTGGCGGCATCAGTGTATGTACCTTGAGGGGGACACACAGTGACTGGTTATTGTTTTTAGACCTATCTCAGTGAGCATTTCTCTTTGAGGATTATCTTTATGCCATAAACAACTGCATATATGGAGATCCATGAGAATCTACTTAGTATATAGCCCCCTCTGGGTGTGAAACAAAATTTAACAGCTACATACTGTATATCCAAGGAGAATCTTGGAAGCTATACATCAAAAACTATCAAAGGCTGTCTTGGCTCACATTAATCCACATGCTTTAGGTTACAATCAAGGAGCTATAACCCTGTGTCCACCCCACAGACGTTTTGATGTCTCTAACATCTTGCCATGTGTCGCTAATATGATACTCAACCTGTGGGTCTTGAAGAAGCTCAGCAATTCAGCAAAACGTGTTGACCCTTGGAGGATTGAGCTACCTGTACACCTCAAGCTTATATGATATAAGTAAATTAGAAGGTATTAGAAGGTTTATTGTATCATATGCAGAGCTTTTTTTCTCCGAAAATAGGTGCAGGAACTCAACCATGACCCGTTCAGATTTCAGAAACAGTAGGAGGGTCTTAAAGGACCATTAAACACCAGGATTGCCTTACATACAGAATGCAGAGTTCAGGGGAGTTACACACAGAGTGCAGAGCTGTCACTTGTAAACACAGAAACCAGACTTCTGTGTTTACAAGTGATTGTGGTGAGCGGGCACCAAAGGGTCTGAGCCAGAGGTGGTGGAACTGAGTTCCCCCAAGTTCCCCCTGAAAAAAAGCCCTGATCATATGACAGTACAATCTTTTGATATTTTTATACTATTGTGTATTTTCTTTCATCACTTTTGTTTTTAAGTCTGTTTAAAATATTTTTTTTCTTTATCGTATTACTTTCTGTCTCATGTCATGCCGTTAAAGTCCAGTACCAGCAGGATATACCCCTGCAACCCTTTTTTTCTCTCCTATTAGAATTTGGAATGTGGTATGGGTCCAGGTCTTCATTTGTAATGTATAAAACAGCTATGCAAGTATGAGTAAAGCCCGTACATACGATCGGAATCTCCAATGGAAAAAGTCAGACAGACCGTGTGCATGCCCCTTCGGAGTAATTCCATCGGAAATTCCGATGAATTCCATTGAAGTTTACATAGAGAACATGTTCTATTTTCCTCCGATGGAATTCCGATGTGAATTTGGTCGGACAAAGGTCTGATTGTGTGTATAGGGCATAAAGGACTCAGAAGAGAAATATATCATAATATGATTTAGATGTTAAATCTTTTGTTAGAGCTGGTTATGAAAAAAGCAAGCATATTTGGTTTCTATGGCAATACATTCTTCATATTTATGTCATGGAGCAGTCACAGTATAACAGTTTATGCTCAAGCTCAGTTCAAGTTGTCAGTTAAAATGTTTGGCATGTCAGAGGCATAAGATGAAAAAAAAAATGATAGACAGTCTTTTAATCCAATTCTATCTTCATCAGGACATGACCCCCTGAAGAAAGAAGGCTCGTTGGATTGGTAGCTGAACATTGGGCCTTTACTGACAATGCATAAACATTTCCCAGTGTGTTAACAATGTGCAAGTGTAGGGGCAATATTATGTATAAAGCACCCTTGTGCCTTGTAATCTTGGGCAGCCAAATGCAATAGATTTGCAAAGCTCCGTGACAGAGTTGTCACTTAGGATAAGACAACGTTTCACTTTAAAAAGATGCACATAAGGGGGCGAGACACCGGGTAATATCCCCCCTTATGTCGTCACCACCCGGAGTATGATGGGACTGTGATGTCATATAAGGCCTATATAAATCGGTGCGAGCCGCATTACCACCCGGCATTATAGCGGGAGGAAGTGATGTGTCAACATCGAAGAAGAGAAAAGGGAAGAAGGAGACGCAGAAGACCGGTCCGCTACTGGTAAAAGAGCTGCAAGAAGACAGCGGAGAAGCCGGGCAGAGGGCCCCCGCTAGTAAAAGAGCTTAAAAGAAGAAAGCGGGGGCCCCGGCAGAAAAGCCCCCCAAAAGAGTGGATAGGCCAGAAGAAGCCCCCGGAGCTGACTAATAAATTACTTTAAAAACCTGTTTTAAAAAATAAATTATAATTCCCTCCAGGTGAATGGGTAGGGGTACGATGAACCCCATACTCATTCACCTAGGGTGGGTGGGCCGGAATCTGGGGGCCCCCTTATTAAAGGGGGCTCCCGGATTCCGATAAGCTCCCCGCCCGCAGACCCTGACAACCAACGGCCATGGTTGTTGAGAAGAGGCCCTGTCCTCATCAACATGGGGACATGGTGCATTGAAGTGGGGGGGCCGCAGGGCGCCCCCCTGCCCCAAAGCACCTACCCCCCATGTTGAGGGCATGCGGCCTGGTACAGTTAATTAGGGGGGGGAACTCGCTTGTCCCCACCCCCTTTCCTGACCGGCCGGGCTGCTTGCTCGGTTAAGGGTCTGGTATGGAGTATGGGGGTTCCCCTTAAAATCCATAGCAGACCCACGGGCCTGGTATGCTCTTGGAAGGGGAACCCATGCCGTTTTTTTATTTGAAATTTGGTGTGGGGTTCCCCCTCAAAATTTATACCATACACAGTGCTTGGTATTGGCAGGTATCCAAGTCGGATCCTCGTTCAATATTGTGCCGCAAACAGCTGATCGATGTGCCTGAAATCTTAAATTCCAGCAGAAAATAAACATGCTTTAAACTGCGGCAGAACAGCCGTCCGTGTGAAAGGGGCCTAACGCTCACACTGGCACACATGCATGACAGCAGAAATGCAGCACTTCATTTTTGAAGATCTGGTATGGGATTTTTTTATATGAGAGACCATATACGTTTTTATAATGCGAAGCAGAGCCAGGGCCGGACTGGGAAAAACAACCAGCCCTGGAAAAAATGTCATACCAGCCCCATAGCATAACGTCATAGTTTTCTTATTTATGAAAGGGAAAACTATGCACATTTGAAGAGTGTATTATATATACAGAAGTCAGATATAAAAATCACATAGGGCTTTATATATATGCAAATGCCAGTTAAAAGTGGTCAATCATCAAGGGGGACCCAAGGAAATCTGGGAACGTGGGGGGGCATTGAAATCAGCAGCAGCGCTTTTTGGGGGCGATTTTAACCGTTTTAACTTTTAACCTTTTTCTGCCACTAGCGGGGGTTAAAAGTGCCTACTGGCGGCTGAAAAGCACTGCAAAAAAGTCGGTAAAGCACCGCTAAAAATGACATCGCTTTACCGCCGACGCCCCCAACGCCTCAATGTGAAAGCAGCCTAAGGTAAGGGGTGGGTTACTGATATAAGGGGGAAACCTTTATATCAGTGTCCCTTTACATTATTGTATTCACTCCCCCTTACATCAGTGACCCCCCCTCTCTTAGGCTGGCCTTGCGGTGCTGTCACTGACCTCCTTTTAGGTGCACCTTGCAGGGATCAGTCAATCGGCTCCAGCTTGGTGGCTCTGGTTTCTCTGACTTCTCCCATGATCCCAATCCCAGCGACACTCCCACTCTTGACTCCTCTCCAAACTCCCTCAGAGACTACAGACTTCACATTATGATAGAGATGGTCAGAAACTGCAGACATGATACAAGAGATGGTCAGAGACTGCGGACATGATACAAGAGATGGTCAGAGACTGCGGACATGATACAAGAGATGGTCAGAGACTGCAGACATGATACAAGAGATGGTCAGAGACTGCAGACATGATACAAGAGATGGTCAGAGACTGCAGACATGATACAAGAGATGGTCAGAGACTGCAGACATGATACAAGAGATGGTCAGAGACTGCAGACATGATACAAGAGATGGTCAGAGACTGCAGACATGATACAAGAGGTGGTCAGAGACTGCAAACATGAAACAAGAAATGGTCAGAGACTGCAAACATGATACAAGAGATCAATGAAGAGAGAACAGGCAAAAAATATATAAATGCACATTTTTTTACCTGAATTTTTATTTATTTATTATTATAATAAATACATTCACATTTTATTATTATTTACAGTATATTATTTTATTATAATACATAAGTTAGCTTTTTTTTTAAAGAAAGAAATTCATGAGAAAGGGGCTGAAATGGTGAGAAAGAGGGGCTGAAATGGTGAGAAAGAGGGGCTGCAATGGTGAGAGAGAGGGGCTATAATGGTGAGAGAGAGAAAGGGGCTGCAATGATGAGAGATAGAGGGGCTGCAGTGGTGAGAGAGAGGGGCTGCAATAGTGAGAGAGAGGGGCTGCAATAGTGAGAGAGAGGGGCTGCAATAGTGAGAGGGAGAGAGAGGTGGGCTGCAATGGTTGGAGGGAGAGAGGGGCTGCAATAGTGAGAGAGAGGCTGCAATAGAGAGAGAGAGGGGCTGCAATGGTGGGAGAGAGAGGGGGGCTGCAATAGAGAGAGAGGCTGCAATGGTTGGAGGGAGAGAGGGGCTGCAATAGTGAGAGAAAGGGGCTGCAGTAGTGAGAGAGAGAGGAGGAGCTGCAATGGTTGGAGGGAGAGAGGGGCTGCAATGGTGAGAGAGAGATGGGCTGCAACAGAGAGAGAGAGAGGGGCTGCAATGGTGGGAGAGAGAGGCTGCAATGGCGGGAGAGAGAGAGGGGATGCAATAGTGAGAGAATATTGAGAGAGAGAGAAAGGGGCTGCATTGATGAGCGATAGAAGGGCTGCAGTGGTGAGAAAGAGGGGCTGCAGTGGTGAGACAGAGCGAAATGGGCTGCAATAGTGAGAGAGAGAGGCTGCAATAGAGAGAGAGGCTGCAATGGTTGGAGGGAGAGAGGAGCTGCAATAGAGAGGCTGCAATGGTTGGAGGGAGAGAGGGGCTGCAATAGTGAGAGAGAGGGGCTGCAATAGTGAGAGAGAGGAGCTGCAATAGAGAGAGAGAAAGTGCTGCTATAGTGTGTGAGAGAGAGGGGGGCTGCAATGGTGGGAGAGAGGGGGGGCTGCAATGGTGGGAGAGAGAGAGAGGGGGGGCTGCAATGGTGGGAGAGAGGGAGAGAGAGAGGGGCTGCAATGGTGGGAGAGAGGGAGGGGCTGCAATGGTGGGAGAGAGAGAGTGAGAGAGAGGGGGGCTGCAATGGTGAGAGAAAGGGGCTGAAATAGTGAGAGAGAGGGGGCTGCAGTGATATGGGAGAGTGAGGGGGCTGCAATGGTGGGAGAGAGAGAGAGAGAGGGGGACTGCAATGGTGGGAGAGAGAGAGGGGGGCTGCAATGGTGGGAGAGGGAGAGGGGGGCTGCAATGGTGGGGGGGGCGCAATGGTGGGGGAGAGAGGGGGGCTGCAATGGTGGGGGAGAGAGAGGGGGGCTGCAATGGTGGGGGAGAGAGGGGGGCTGCAATGGTGGGAAAGAGAGAGAGAGGGGAGCTGCAATGGTGGGAGGGAGAGAGGGGGGCTGCAATGGTGGGAGGGAGAGAGGGGGGCTGCAATGGTGGGAGGGAGAGAGGGGGGCTGCAGTGATATGGGAGAGAGAGGGGGACTGCAATGGTGGGAGAGAGAGAGGGGGGACTGCAATGGTGGGAGAGGGAGAGGGGGGCTGCAATGGTGGGAGAGGGAGAGGGGGGCTGCAATGGTGGGGGGGCGCAATGGTGGGGGAGAGAGGGGGGCTGCAATGGTGGGGGAGAGAGAGGGGGGCTGCAATGGTGGGGGAGAGAGGGGGGCTGCAATGGTGGGAAAGAGAGAGAGAGGGGGGCTGCAATGGTGGGAGGGAGAGAGGGGGGCTGCAATGGTGGGAGGGAGAGAGGGGGGCTGCAATGGTGGGAGACAGAGGAGGGGCTGCAATGGCGGGGGAGAGAGGGGGGCTGCAAAGTGGGGGAGAGAGGGGGGCTGCAATGGTGGGGGGAGAGGGGGGCTGAAATAGTGGGGGAGAGAGGGGGCTGCACTGGTGGGGGGAAGAGAGGGGGGCTGCAATGGTGGGGGGGAGAGAGAGAGGGGGCTGCAATGGTGGGAAAGAGAAAGATTAAAATGCTCTGCAGACCATTTACCGGCAAAAAAACATAATTTGTTTGCTTTGAGAGAGAGAGAGATGCACCTTGCAAATTGTAAACTGTATAATCTCTCTCTCACACCACCCATTGCACGGTGCACTCCCCGCCCCTCCCCTCTCTCTGAGATTATTATACAGATAGTTTACAATTTCCAGGGGCAGCAAAGGTAGGTGACCGTGACAGAGAGAGGAGGGGGGGCCCGGGGGGGGGGGGGGGGTGCACCGTTATATGGTGAGAGAGTCGAGATACAGGATGGAACAGCATGGATGGATTTCATTCAAATGTATTTGTTCACCTTGTGCTCCAACTCCAAGGCTGGCCTGCGCCGTTCACTTCTTCTCCTCTGCGGCTCTGCCTGCACACGTGATGACTCATAGTGGGCGGTGCTGGCGCCGCACGGTACGATGGAACTAGAGCTATCATCTGGCGTTTGGTTCTCCTGCTCGGCTCCTCCCTTCCCTCAGACACATGATCGCTCCAGCCTCCAGTCCACACAGCGCGGGAAGGAAAGTGCAGCGGCGAGCATGGCGGCCGCAACCCGTCGGCGGCCGGCCGCCGCTGCTTTTTATCAACATAATGTAAACATTAACATGACACTGGAGTGACTGCAGCTAGGCATGGGGCAGCCGGGCAGGCGTATAATAGCAAAGTGCGGCCGCGATTGCAGCCGACCGGCCGCTGCCGTGGCCCCCACAGCTGATTAGTTTGACTGACAGCAGGCGGCCTACCGGGAATTTTCCCGGTATCCCGCTAGGCCAGTCCGGCCCTGAGCAGAGCACATGCTACGTTTTCCCTTGCACTTCTGTAGAAATCAATGGCATGTATTCCTGATCCTTCAAGCTAGCTTCAGTGTTACTGAAATCAATTAAATCATGTGTAGCGCCTATGTACTTTATAGTACTGGTGCTAGTCAAATTTAAGTGTAGATCAGAGTATAATTAGACTCTGATCCTGATTGTTAGGTGTGAGAATGGGGCCTCTGTCTCAGCTTGGCTGTGCTGTGGGTCATTCTGCTGTATTGGGGTGTTCTACCAACCCGGTGCTGATAGTGGCAGCAGTGGAGTCGAGGTTTGGGTGCTCTTCCCAGCAGCCAATTACGAGGGTTTTTCCTCGCTGTGCATGCTGGGGAGAGGTATTTATGAGGCAGACACCATTGTTTCTGGGTCTTTTTCGTCCAGTGTGGCACCCACCTTTAGGGTGGCCACATCACGGCGCCCCGGCGCTATGGCCTACCTGCCCGAGGCGTGTGTGCTGCGCGGTGTTCCTGGTTCCGGGACCATATTGGTCCGGAGCATCTGAACTAGCGATGGGGACCCAGTGAGCGACTGGGTTCTCTCTTTTGAAGATCCCAGGCGGTGTTGCTGTTCGGTGGGAAGTCGGTCTGAGGAGCGCCATTGAGAGGCTGGCGGTCCAATAGGGCTTGGACGAAACCACCGTGGATCACAGGTAGCCGGACACTGCGGGACTGATCACCTGCCAGTCGGTACCTGGGCGGCAAGTTGAAGGAGATCCAGACGTAACTCAACCAAGGGAGGCATATATCCAAGAATTCCACCCAAAGGGGACCTGTAGCAAAGGTATCTTCTGAAGCTCTTTGAGAGGGGTCTGTGGCAGAGACTTTCTCCCAAGTTCAAGTTCACCAAGGAGGGTCTGTGGCAGAGACTTATTCCTATAATTGTCCGAGTGATACTCCGGCTGCCAGGTCAGTGAAAGGGGCCTGTCCGGGTACACTGAACCCACTCTGGCGGGAGTGATGCAGAGAAGTGTTACGTTTGGGAGCAGGACTGTTTCCTATCATTACGTCTGAATCTGCTGTTCTTCCTTCTTTCAACTTTACTTTCCTCACCACAAGTTTTATTGTTTTGTACCCGGCTGGGTAATAAAGAGCACATCAAAAGAGCACCTGTCGTGGACATTCCTTTACTTCTGTTTATGCACATACACATCACTCGCCCCTAGAGAATTCGGAGGAGCCACGAGGTAACACGCCGCCCAAAAATACAGCAACTCCAATGGGGGTAAAGCTACACATGTTTGACACTTGACATTTGTTTTTTTATCAAATATGTTTTAGCTTTCACATAAATTAGGATTAATGCAGGCAAGGTTTGATCATTTGTGGATAGTTTGTACTGAATTAGCAATGACAAATCGTCTGGTATTTACAGTGTCTTGAAAAAGTATTCATACCCCTTAAAGTTTTCCACATTTTGTCATGTTACAACCAAAAACATACATGTATTTTATTGGGATTGTATGTGATAGACCAGTCATGGCGAACTTTGGCACCCCAGATGTTTTGGAACTACATTTCCCATGATGCTACCCTGCAGTGTAGTTGGGAAATGTAGTTTCAAAACATCTGGGGTGCCAAGGTTCGTCATCACTGTAATAGACCAACAAAAAGTGGCACATAATTGTGAAGTAGAAGGAAAATGATAAATGGTTTTCAAAATGTCAATACTTTGTAGAACCACCAAATAAGTCAATACATTGTAGAACCACCTTTTACTGCAATTACAGCTGCAAGTCTGTTTCTACCAGCTTTGCACATCTAGAGAGTGACATTTGTGCCCATTCTTCCTTACAAAATAGCTAAAGCTCTGTCAGATTGAATGGAGAGCAATTTTCAAGTCTTTCTCAATTGTATTTAGATCTGGACTTTGACTAGGACATTCTAACGCATGAATATGTTTCACGGTGGGGATGGTGTGTTCAGGGTGATGTGCAGTGTTAGTTTTCCGCCACATATAGCATTTTGCTTTTAGGCCAAAAAATTTCCATTTTGCAGCAGACCAGAGCACCTTCTTCCACATGTTTGCTGTGTTCCCCACATGTGGCTTCTCACAATTTTCACAAACTGCAAATGGGACATCTTATGGCTTTCTTTTAACAATGGCTTTCTTCTTGCCACTTTTCCATAAAGTCCAATTTGTGGATTGCACAACTTAGGCTGGGTTCACACTAATGTTGAGCGAAATACGCCATATTCGATTTCGCGATATTTCACGAATATATAGAAGAATATTCGTGAAATATTCGTTAATATCGAATATTCGTCATATTTTATCAAAAAAAATGCGAAATTGATTGCGAAATTCTCGTCCACGCTGCCGAAATACTGCTGGGAGTGATCTTATATAATGGTCGTGCAGGCAGGTTCCTATTGGTTGCTATGGAGGTTGCTAACCTCT
This sequence comes from Rana kukunoris, assembly GCA_029574335.1. Classification (NCBI taxonomy): domain Eukaryota; kingdom Metazoa; phylum Chordata; class Amphibia; order Anura; family Ranidae; genus Rana; species Rana kukunoris. Next base: position 146,357,104 of record CM056054.1, on the reverse strand, counting down.
GACAACTGTGGTAGGAGAATTCTGATTGGCTCTGATGCAAAAGAAGGGCAGAGAAAGTATTCGCGAATATTCGTAATACGAATATTCACATTGCGAATATTCGGCAACATAAAAGGATCGCCTCAGCTACTCGGCCCAGGGTCTCTAATCATACCAGCAATGCTTTTAGACGTCGATGGAGATCACTAGGATGTGATTTGTTTTAAAAATAAATTTGAAAAAATACGAATATTCGCAATAGGGAATATTCACCGCGATATTCCAGTTATTCGCGAATACTCGAATATGCAATATTCGTAACGAATATTCGCAATGCGAATATTCTTGATCAACACTAGTTCACACTATTACGATTTGGATGTGATTTTCCCATCCAATTCACACAGCAGGAGATTGTGAACGGCATTTTCGGATGACGGATTAAACAGTGCTCTGTGAGATGTTCAAAGCTTGGGATATTTTTTTTATAACCTAACCTTGCTTCTACACAACTTTATCCCTGACCTTTGTTCACTAATATTCTATAACAAACCTCTGAGGTCATCACAGAACAGCTGTATTTATACTGAGATTAAATTACACACAGGTGGACTCTATTTACTGATTAGGTGACTTCTAAAGGCAATTGGTTCCACTAGATTTTAGTTAGGGGTATCCGAGTAAAGGGGGCTGAATACAAATTCACGCCAACATTTTCAGAAATTTATATGTAAAGAATTTGGAAAACCATGTTATATTTTCCTTCCACTTCATAATTAGGTGCCACTTTGTGTTAGTTTATCACATAAATTCACAATAAAAAAACATTTACGTTTTTGGTATAACATGACAAAATGTGGAAAATATCAAGGGGTATGAATAATTTTAACCAAAACACTCTTCAACACTATCCGTCACAACGAATCAGTGCGTTCAGGTAAGTAACCAAAATAAAAGAATCATATGTTCCACATAGTGGTAAAACTGTATGCATTTATTACAAAACCTATTAAAAGTGCACTCACAAGCCTAAAATGATAGACAGAGGTGAAAGAATCATCCAAAGCATGTACAGATCGTGTTACCAGCCTATTTCCAGTTTACTGCCAGTTAGTGTGATGATATTACAGCAAGGCTCCACCCGGCATGTTTTGTCATAGATGACGTCTTCCAGGGCATGCTGTGAAGTTATCATGCTTGTGTTACTGTGAGCCGCCGTACACACGGCCGAGGTTCTCGCTAAAAACCAGCGAGAACCTCGCTGGAATGCACATTCCAGCGAGGACCTCGGCCGTGTGTACGGTCTCGGCGAGCTTCCCGTCGGGAAGCCCGTCGAGCCGAAATAGAGAGCACGTTCTCTATTTCCTCGACGGCCCGCCTGGAAGAATGGCTGGTTGCCATTCCCGATGGGCGGGTCGCCGATTTCGACGGCCGGCAGGGAACCTCGACGGGCGGAACGATGTGTTCTGCCCGTCGAGATTCCCTGCCGTGTGTACGCGGCCTCACTGTCTCTCTACATCCTATTAGGAGATAAACTGCATAGTCAAGGAAAGTCTGTCCAGGAAGGATTAATACAGACAATTGCTTTAGGGTCCTTTCACACGGGCTTGTCTACTTGTTCAGCAGGGGATAAATCCACTGATCCCCGCTGAACACGCGGATGACCGGTCTGTATCTGCTCACTGTGCAGAGACGGACCTGTCAGAGCCTTGCATTCCTCTATGGGGAGATCAGATTAAAATAGACTGCAGGTACCACTAAATGAAGTTGCACATTATTTACAATTATCTCTTTCACTGTGATATAGGATTTTCAGGGTGTTACCTGATTCAGGTAGGTGCTGTACTTACATGCGTATCAAAGCCAACACCTACAGGTGTGTTGCATTAAGAAAAAGGTTAAAGTGGATGCAAACCCAACATATTATTTTTTTTAATTAAGGCTTACACCTTGTACAGCATAGGATTTCATGTCATCTGTGCCCAGTCTTGCCACGAACAGTAAATCCAGCTCTGAGCAGTCCTCTTATCTTTTTCAGTGAGATTAAAAAGTGACAGACAAAGAGATAGGAGTCTGTTTCTCCCCCTAGCTGTGAGTGACAGGTGATTTACATATCTCATGAATGAGCCTGAGAGAGACATTCTGTGTACTTTAGATCCCCTCCTCCTTTTTTCTCCAGCTCTCCCAGGATTGGCTGCTCCACACCTCAGCATGATTGGGCATGCTAAAGTCATGTGGTGACCTTTTTTGGGTTTTGACTGGATGTTAGTGATCAACTCTATTCATCCAACCTAAATCCGTTGGCGGCCTAGTATCTCTCCAGTGTAAAGGGAATCCCTGCTTTAGCTGCATTAACCATATGGCACAGTACTGACTTCCTGTAGATCTGAACTGGCATCTGAGAGCAGTGGAGCAGGAAGAATGCGGGATCATTGGGTAATTTTAAATCTGAAATTTTTTGTAAAATATTTAGAATTGTCATCCAATAAAATCTTATTTTTTTTACATAGCCAAAATATATGGAGCAATGTCCCGCTTTCTTCTCCACATCTCCAACATCTATACTGTATTTTCAAACAAAAACTTTACTGATTAAACCAAAATCATACGATCTGGTATCGTACAACAAATATTTTCATGCTGGTCCCATTGGATAATTTCAAATGAACTGTCATATCATCTTTCAAAAGCTGTGTACTAACAATCAGATTATTGTACAATCCATTCGAAAGCGGCATTTTTTGTACAATTTTCTTATTGTGTATGGGCTATAAGGCTGCATGGAAATGGGTGAAATGGGCGAAAAACATTCAATATTGAGCATTGTGCTTGCTGTGCCATTATTTCTTAATGGCACCCAAAATCTGAGTAGCAGCTATACATTTTGTTCCGCATTTTGCATGCAACAGATTGTGTGAAAAATGCCCAAAAATGCATGTCGCCTAATGCTCAGTACCAAAAAAATGGTACTTGAGGTTCTTTGGTGTTTTTTTGCGTGACATGCAGCCCATTGAATTCAATGGGCTGTCATGCCTAAAATGCATCAAAAAGCTCTCACGGAGGTGTGAATGCAGCCTTAGTGTTTGGCTGGGTTTACAGTAAAGCTGCACAATTAAGGCTACATTAAGACCTAGGCGTCTGCGGCAGCAGCGTATTTGGGCGACATAAAAAAGGCGTTTTGTCCCTGCGATTTGCGGCGACAAAACGCCCTTTTCTTTTTGCTGGAGCAGTGATTTTTACATTGTCGGCTATTGCCGAACGCCCGATACGCCTAAAAAAAAGGGTGCGGGACTTGTTTCAGGCTTCAGGCGTCTGGCGTATCAGCGTTTGGCGTGGAGATGTGAACCATCTCCATAGCCGACAATGTAAATTCTCCCCTCCAGCGTATGTCAGGCTGCTTCAGCGTCGGGCTTCAGGCGACAAAACGCCTCACAATCCTAATTAGCCATTTCCACGATTCTATGTAAGCAGTGCAGAGCTGAGCTGTCAAAAATAAAGGCTGGCAAATGTTTATCAACTTTGCTCAGTGCTGAGAGATAGAGAAGAGATACTGTTCAAAGTAACATTTAGTTCTTTTAGATCAAAGGGATGAATTTCAGTCTGTAAATTAAATGAAGTCAGTTTAACTGCTTCCCGATGGTCTCCTGTATATATACACAGCGGCAGAATGGCATTGCTGCGCGAATCGCCGTATATTTATACTGCATCCGCTTTAAGAGCCATAGCCCTCTGCACGGCAGGGGACCCGATGTCCGTGGCCGGTGGGCGTGTTACCTGCCGGCCACCCACCATTACTGGCATTAAAGCAGGAATCGGGATTTTTGTGTGTAAACACACAAATGCCTGTCCTGTCAGGGGAGCAGAAACAGATTGTGTGTTCATACTAAGTAGGAACAACGATCTGTCTTCTCTCCCAGTCAGTCCAATCCCCTCACAGTTAGAACACACCCAGGGAACACACACTTGACCCCTTGATCGCCATCTAGTGTTAACCCCTTCCCTGCGAGTGACATTTTATACAGTAATCAATGGCTATTTTTAGCTTTTATCGCCGTATAAATGGGCTCAAAAAAGTGTCAAAAGTGTTAGATTTGTCCACCGCAATATCGCAGTCCCGATAAAAATTGCTGATCGCCAATATTACTAGTAAAAACAAAAAACAAAACCAATAAAAATGTCTAACATCTATCCCCTATTTTGTAGACACTATAACGTTTGCGCAAACTACTCAATATACGCTTATTGCGATTTTTTACCAAAAATATGTAGAGGAATACCTGCTGAAACTGAGGAAAAAATTGTTTTTGTTTTTTCAAAATTGGGATATTTATTATAGCAAAAAAAGTTAAAAATATTCATTTTTTTCAAAATTGTTGCTTTTCTTGTGTTTATAGGGTAAAAACCACAGAGGTGATCAAATACCATCAAAAGATAAGGATGTCAATTTTGTTTGGGTACAGCATCGCATGACCACGCAATTGTCAGTTAAAGTGCCAGTGCCGTATCGCAAAAAAATGGCCAAAAAAATGGCCTGGAGAACATGGAGAAGGTGGTGCAAAAACACGCTGCACCAAATTGTATGCCTAACTGCATTTGCAATCGGTCTTTGGAGAGTCATTGATATTACGTTGCCACCCACAGCAGATCGCAAAAACAGTGCATTCTAAATGTGGTTCAAGAATGTTCTGGTGTGACATGGAACTTAAATTTTATTTTGTTTTTAAACACAGTGCTTTAGAAAAGAAAAAGTGAGGTGTCTGGACCAGCCAACTCTGGAATGATGATCAGCTGTGGCAAGAAATGATGTACCAACTGCACAGAGCAGGAATGGAAAGCTGAATAACCACTTGCCGACCACATAACATATATTTATATGGCGGCAGAGCGGCTTTCCTATGCCAAATTGCATAGCCAGTATGCGTTTCGCCACTTCCAGGGTAGAGGGTGCATGTGCGCGCCGCCAACTTCGCAGCTGATTAGACATAGCACAAGCCGATCAGCAGGTGCCGGCCAATGGATGTCCGCTGGCACCCACTGATTAAAGAAGAGAGACACAGAACACTATTTAAACAAAGCAGAGCTCTGGTCTGTCAGCATGGATGTGATGTTTTTTTCCCCTGCAATACAGGGAATAAAATGCAACACATCCCTTAGTAAAAACAGCACACATAGCACACAAAAACATTGGTTAGGAACACATTTTACCCTTTGATTGACTAGAAGTTTCACCCCTTCCCAGCCAGTGTCGCTAGTACAGCGACAGTGTATATTATTAGTACTGATCGCTGTATTAGTGTCACTGGTTCCCACAAAGTGTCAAAAGTGTCAGTGTCAGACTGTTTGACGAAATTGTGCAGTCCCTCATAGTACTAGTATAAAAAAAGAATAAAAAAAAATTCCAGTATACTGTATATCCAATATTTGAAGAACCTATAACATTTGCGCTAACCAATCAAAATAAGCCTATTAGGATTTTTTTTACCAAAATGATGTATCGGAATAGATATTGGCCTAAACGTATGAATAAATTAAATTTGAATATATATATATATATATATATATATATTGGATGTGTTTTATAGCAGATAGTAAAGAAATATATATATATTTTTTCACAATTGTCTGACGTTTTTTGTTTATGGCACAAAAATAAAAAACCTAGTGGTGATCAAATACCACCAAAGCTCTATTTGTGGGAAAGAAAGGACATAACTTTAATTTGGGTACAGCATTGCATGACCACACAATTGTCAGTTAAGGTAATGAAGTGCCGTATCTAAAAAAAAAAAATAACTGGCCATGAAGGGGGGTAAATCTTCTGGAGGAGAATTGGATAAATACAAAACTATGCTGTTAGAAACAGTTCTACTACCACTTTCAATATTGTACTATATAATGATGATTTCAATAATAACTAAATGCTTAGTAAGCTTCTCCTGATCCGTGTACGCAGTGTACCATGTATTCCTCATTAATACAATAATGCTGCAATGATCTGTCATTCTCAGCATTATCATAAAAAATCCTTGCCTCATTTATTCCAGGCATTCAGTTATCCCGTCTCTGGCCTCAGACAGACAACTTATCTTGGATGATTCTCTAATTGACAGAACTGTCAGTGCATCTGTGAAAAATATTGAGAGCAGTTGACTCTGTTACCCCGCTATTCTCTGACACTTTTCATTTTTCATGACCTATAAACACTTTGTTATACACTCATACCCCAAGGAGAGGGATCAGAACAGTATTATTGAACTGAAAGGAGTTAAAAAGATTGGTGATGAAGAAATTGGCACTGGGCCTGATGGGACTGAACAAGAACAGGCATAAATCACTAGGTTTGCTGACACGGTGAGATCTCATAGATGTGCATATGTACACTTGCATTGCAAATGTAAACCCTGAACCTATCTTCAAAATTGTACAGTGATGATCAGTGCCTACAGGAAGGTATGCAATGTGCTTTGAACATCTAAATAATGTTACATTTGCTCCTTAAGTACTACAGACCAGTGGCAGCCCGTCCATTAGGGGCGCCCAGGCACCCCTCTTAGCCACCCCCATATGAAAAATAAATAGATTCATGCATAGCATAAATCTATCCATGGCCGCCGCGGGCACCCCCAATACAGGCGTCCAGACCCTTTCAGGGGTGTTTTTTCAAAATAGGGTGGGCCCGGAACCCACTCAGGTGTTACAACAGCGAAAAAATATTCATTGTTGTAACACTGAGCCTCAATGTGGCCAATCAGAAACAGGTCTGAGATCTGAAACCGAGGGGTGGTACTGTTTGCTGCACCTCAAAAAAAAATTCCACCGGCCACCATTGGTACAGAGACTAAGAAATATGTGTGTCAATATTTTACCTGAATGTAAAAGAAAAAAAAACATGATGGCTCATTGAGAAATACAATGCACAAGCGCCAAGCCTGCGTGACAGGGTGCAAATGCAGCAACACAACTGCAAGAAAGGGACAGAATATTGTCAGCCTATAATAGGAAGTGTCTTATTAAGGACCTTCATGGCAGGATAACCAGGTATTAACAATTTAGAAAACAGAGTTTTTAGTTTGCTACAGACTTTGTTTTACATGATGGTCCGTAAAAATGCCAAGCTGGCTTTCCTACATTGCCCTATACTGGGCCTTCCTAAATTGGCCACATACCGTTTTTATTTCTGCTAAGCAGACCATTGCTCAGGCCTGAAAGACTCCATCTGTTGCTAGGGAGTGAAAACCCATTACCTGCCTAGAGTTTGCATGTTCAACCTGTGCCTGGGTGGGTTTCTTCTGGGTACTCCGGTTTCCTCCCACCCTCCAAAGACATGCTGATAGGTTAATTGGCTTCCGTCTAAAATTGGCCCTAGTATATTAATGTGAGAACTTTAGAACACAGAAAACAAATTCTCCTGAGCACGAGAGGATAGTCCAAAAGTCAATTGTCCAACAACAACGGTGCCACCGGCCTTGCTGCCCTTCATGGATGGCGATATCGTAGTGGCAAACAAGAGAAAAGAAAACAACGGCGCACCAGCCTAGTGTATTACCATTAAAAGATTTTAATAAATTAAAATGTATATACAGGGCCTTCTCACAAGTGTAGTAGAAAGAATCGCAGTAAGGCTTAATCGACATAAGCTGCAGTGAGAAGACCTCGAACCACACTCCGACCGATCATGGAGAAAGTGAGAGAGGTCACCGCAGGCTGCAAGGCTGTATCCTGGCCTAGGCCAACAAGGCCCAAGCCTAGGGCAGCACTTTGCAGGGGGGCAGTACGGAAAGTGTCACCGCTGGCTTGTGCTACACTATTAGTGTAACCTAAGCTGTTTCTAATTTTCATTGTCCTATCATCCTGGACCACAAACCTTCCTCACTGTGCTATATGTTTTCTGCTGCACCATTAGCATGGTTATATCTTCTTAGTCCTCTCCATAAAATTATCAGAAATTTGTGCTTGAAGTAGAACTATAGGCAACACTTTTTTTTCCATTTTGGATAGAGTGAGGCCGCGTACACACGTACGAGAACCTCGTCGGGCTAAACCCATCGTTCCGCCCGACGAGGTTCTCGGCCGGCCGTCGAGTTCGTCTAACAGGCTGTCGAAAAAGGCGTCGAGCCATTAGTCCCGATGGCTCGTCGAGGAAATAGAGAACCTGCTCTCTATTTTGGCTCGACGCCTTGCTCGACAGTTTGCTTGGCGAAAACGTACACACGATCGAGCTTCTCGGCAGAATATGGATCCCAGCGAGCTTCTCGCTGGATTCTGCAGAGAATCTCGGTCGTGTGTACGAGGCCTCAGGAGGAGGTTATAGCCCTTGTCAGTTTTTTTTTTTACCATCCCTGTCCCATTGCAGAGATGTCCCTTCACTTTTTGCCCCATAACTAAACAGGAAGTGATAGTAAATCTGTGCAAATTAAGGGAATCCATTCCCCCCACCCAGGCATTGAGAACTAGTGTCCCCACTCGAAAATTTCAGGGTGGGTCTTAAACAGAAATGGGGTGTGGCCTTGATAGGAAGGGGGTGGGTCATATTTAAATTAGGGGGTGCACGAGTTTAGTCAGGCCTAGGGCAGCACAAAACCTAAATACAACACTGACTGTGTGAGCAACCTAGATCCTCCATACTCGGAAAGATTCTGTTTCAGATTAATCATTTCCTCCACAGAATTTGGTCTGATAAACCTAACCCTCCCAAATTTTCCAACTATGAAGTTTGGTGCAATCAGTCCATGGAGCAGAGGGGAGGCATTTTGATAGTCTACGCGTCACTTTCCTTACCGTCTTGTAAATCCACAATCATGTTAGCCTGGAGACCTGGCAGTCGGCAGTAACCTGTGTGTATAAAGGTATTATTAATACTTCCCTTATGGAAGCAAGCTTAAAAATTTGGACTAGATGGTATCTCACGCCTTCTAAACTAGTGAAGATTTTCCCATCTGCTGATCCATTATGTTTTAGGGGATGCCAACTGCTAGGCACAATCGCCCCATGTATGGTGGGAATGTCCCAGAATCAGATCTTTCTGGAGGAGGATATTTAACCTCATTAAAAGAATTACTGGTTGCAAGATTCCCAGGTCTCCAGAGTTTGTACTCCTTAATGCACATTTACCTAGGATTTCCAAGCATATTCGTATATTGATCTTTTTTATCCTGTTGGGAGCAAAAATCACGCTCGCCAGGGCATGGAAGTGCCCCAGTGTCTCAACTAAGGTTGCGGTTAGGAAGGTTTATTGGATCATAGCCCAGGAGAAGTTGGTCAGTATCCTTAATGATTCTAAGTCTAATTTCGAGCTGGTTTGGGGTACTTGGGCCCAGTTCATGGGAATATTCCTGGTTCCAGGAATTCAGCCTAATCAGAGCCAGATTATTAGTAATGAATAGTTGGTATGGCATCCCCCCTTCCCCCCTTCTTCCCTTGCCTTTCCCAATCTTTTCTTTATTCTGTCTTTGCCTGCTATGCCTTTTCTCTTTTAGAGTGACTACTCTCTGACATCAGTGATTTCCCAGAGACCAGTCCAAGTGTTATTGAGTCTTTATTTGGTGTTTCTCCGGGCGGGGGGGCGGGTGGGCTTTGGCCCTTCGGCACAGCAAGTTCCCTGTGGGGGTGCTGGGGCGTGGGGGGCCCGTTGCTCCCATCCGCTTTTGGGTTAGAGACCTCTGTGGCTGGATCGGGGATCACCAGCCTTCCAGTCTAAGGCATGTTTGGAGGAGGATATGCTCCCTTTCTATATGCGCTACAGGTGAACCCCTGTTTTTTTTTTAGGATTGTATCCAGTGTCTAGATAGCCTGTTTGCATTGATTTTTGTAAAACTGTGATTGTTGTATCCCATCCTCTGATCACTCTTTAAGCCCAGGTTCACACTGGGTACGATTTAGTTTGATTTGAGATGCGATTTCACATTTGCGGCGCTGCACCGATTTCAAAAAGTAGTTCCTGTACTACTTTTAGCGATTTCAGGACGCGATTTACATTGACATCTGTGCAGAACCCTGCACAGATGTCTCCGAAATCGCTCCGAAATCGGGACTGCCAGAGGGAGTGAAATTGCGCGAGTTCAGCTGAAATCGCGCGATTTCACTCCCGCAGCCCAGTGTGAACCAGGGCTTAGACAATGTCCTGCCTTTTCGATTTATTGTTTGTTACTCTGTATCTTGTCCTTTTTAGAAAATAAAACATTTTGAAAGTGGAAAGCGATATAAAAATAAAGGTGTAGCGCTTTAAGATTCAAATATATCAAAAATAAAAAGTTCAAAGATGCACTGCTGGATCAATCAAATCAAATCAGAATCCACTTGTAAGATGTCTTCGTATTAGAGAAGGAAAGATTGATCATCACCATCACCCAATAATACTGACTCTTACCATCAGAGCATGGGATATGCACATCAATTGCAATAGATAGTGGTACCATGAATCCTTTCCACATAAGTCGATCCACTCCGCATAAGGCTACACTGATTTTCCTCTCATTAGATCAATGTATGTACAGAGATTAATTTCACTCTTACATCGACCAATGTAAGTAGGCTCCAGTAATCACCAAAATATAAAGAGAATGAATGCTCATTGCGCAGAGATCACAAATAAAGCACTTTTATTACTTAAAAATATGAAAACTCACATTTGATATGGTAAAAGTAGACATGAGAAACGTCCAGCGTTTCAAACCAACAACATGGCCGCCACATCACTTCCTGCAACCTAAGTCACGTTTCCCTCGCTCCACCCAATGTTTCATCATAAGAAATGCATCATCAGGGCCCCTGGATCAGGGGCTGGAGAAGTGATTGGAACGCATGTCCAGTTAAGTTCTTCACTATGGGCAGGAGAAGGTCAGTGAGTGTAACACAGTGGATATCTGGAAGAGGCATACCAGGGGAGCTGGGTGCAAGGCCTGAGGCCCAGGATTGCAAGATGGGCTATCTGGGATCAGTGGTCCACCAATTAAAGCAAGCAGCTAATTAACTAGGCCGCAAGAAGGGGTACTGCAGGCCCCTGGCCTATTAACAGTCAGCAAGTGTATAGGACTATTCAGAGTAATCCTTTATGTAAAGTAGGGTTGTCCCGATACCGATACTAGTATCGGTATCGGGACCGATACCGAGTATTTGCGGGACTTGTACTCCCGCAAATACCCCCGATACCTGAATAGAATACTCCCCCCCCCCCGCCGCCGCCGCAAAGCCGCCGCCTGCAAAGCCAACGCCGCATATTGCATACCGCCGCGTTAATCCCCCGTGCAATACAGCGCGCAGTACAAGTATTCGTTTGTATACTTGTAATGCCTGCCTCGCTGTGTATAGACACTCCCCTTCTCGGGATTGGACGGATCTGTCCAATCCCGAGCAAGGGGGAGTGTCTATGCACGGATCCGTGTATAGACACTCCCCCTTGCTCGGGATTGGACGGATCCGTCCAATCCCGAAAAGGGGAGTGTCTATACATGCTGCGGTAGGCATTACAATACAAACGAAAGCTTGTAATGCAGGGGGATTAACGCGGCGGTATGCGGCGGCATTATATCAGGTATGGGGGACATACATGGCTGCAATATGGGGGACATACATGGCTGCAATATGTGGGGGACATACATGGCTGCAATATGGGGGACATACATGGCTGCAATATGTGGGGGAAATACATGGCTGCAATATGTGGGGGACATACATGGCTGCAATATGGGGGGGACATACATGGCTGCAATATGTGGGGGACATACATGGCTGCAATATGTGGGGGACATACATGGCTGCAATATGTGGGGGACATACATGGCTGCAATATGGGGGACATACATGGCTGCAATATGGGGGACATACATGGCTGCAATATGGGGGACATACATGGCTGCAATATGTGGGGGACATACATGGCTGCAATATGTGGGGGACATGCATGGCTGCAATATGTGGGGGACATACATGGCTGCAATATGTGGGGGACATACATGGCTGCAATATGTGGGGGACATGGCTGCAATATGTGGGGGACATGGCTGCAATATGTGGGGGACATGCATGGCTGCATCTCTGGGGGACATGGCTGCAATATGTGTGGGGGAGACATGGCTGCAATATGTGTGGGGGGACATGGCTGCATCTGTGGGGGGACATGGCTGCATATGTGGGAGACATGGGTGCAATATGTGGGGGACATGGCTGCATTTGGGGACACATTTAAAAAAAGTATCGGTATTCGGTATCGGCGACTACTTGAAAAAAAGTATCGGTACTTGTACTCGGTCCTAAAAAAGAGTTTAATATTTCCCTTTTGGATTATAAATTGCTCTTTGCCAATGCATGCCAACGCATGCCAACGCACAAGTGCATGAACTGTTAGCAGGAGACTGTATTGAAGTTTGGTCTGGGGCGCCAGGTCATCCTGATTAGTTAGTTAGCTATAGTACCCAAGGGTTATCTCTTTAGAGTTGTATATTCACTATATTCATTGCATTGCTCGTTGACCGAGTAATCAGTTCTATTACTTTATATTGTATTGTAGAGAGGCATAGAGCTGGGTGAGGTTTGGCAAGAGGGCGTTTCAATGTATGTGTTTTGTTGAAGGGGTCCCTCTTGCTTGTGCTCACACAGGTCTATATGACATTGTAGCCTAGTTCACACTAAAGCCTTAATATTGTTATTGATACTGCAGGGATCTGCAAATAGAGTATCACTGTTTTACTCATGTTCCTTTGTTTCTTCTTTAAGTAAAGCATTACTTTGGTAATTCTTGAAGTCTGTGTGCAATCTATCTTCCATATTGCAAGATCCCTTTCATTTAAGGTAACCCCTTTTATTTGCATAATCTGTTGTAGTGTAGCGGGATATTGTGCTTCCCCACAAGCTACTGGGGTCCATAACTCCCAGGTGTACCAGGTGTGTCAAGGGAGGGTTTTGAGACACTTTAAGGGGTTAATCCCAGAACATAGACCCCAAAACAACCAGCAGCTCCTCTGGGGGTAGTGCTACACATGGGAGCTCGTCCGGGATAGGCTGTTACCTCAAAAATACCCGAATTTAGAAGTTTAATCTGCCATTTATTCAAGGAATTGTCTGTTGTTAATTGTGCCTGGTGAGGAAGGAGTTAACGTTGCCATTGAAGTTGGGCACACGTGCACTGTGCGCCTACCACATGTAAGGGGAAAAAACAAACTCAGGTGGGAGGAGTCACCCACCCCTGTGGGAGACGCAGACTGAGTTTGGCGCCAAAGGACAGAGTGATTGCCCGCCCACTAGAGAAGGTCGTGCGAACATGTCTGTGCCATCAATGCCATTTGGAAGGCTGCGACCCCCGATGTCTGTGCCGGGGGTCAACGCGATGTCTGCTACTGCTGGAGTCCCCCTGACAGATACCGGAATTCGAATGCAGACCCAGGGGAAGTTTGTTCTATTTTCCAGCAGTAGCGTGGAGGCTCTCGGACTGTCCTGCCCCCGGTGTTTCGGAGATGGCCGTCTGTCTTTTGCCCTTTGCCAGGTGCAAGAATTGCCTGAGTTATTTGTTCCAAGTGGAGCCACCGACTGAATCTCCTCGGGAGTACAGGGTGGATTGGATTACTGGGACAGTGACTGCGGAGAAGGAGGCCCCATAGCCAGAACCCTCCTTAACTGCTGTTATTGCTGATCCAGAGACCTTGACTGTCTCGTCTACGTTGACTCTGCCATCGGCTGTTACCCCAATCGTATCACCAGAGGTAAGCGATGCGGATGACAACGAGTGTGTGCCTAGTGTGAAAGCAGATGCCGTAACGGAGACAGCGCTTACCATTGTAGTTTCTGTTTGGCACGCTATCGCTAAGATGGGCCAGCGCTCAGGCCTCCCATGGCTGTGGTCAAGGCCTGCCTGTGAGCAAGAATGACAAAGCCAGTACCTTTGTTGGAGGGCGTATATGCCTGCCTGCTGAAGAGTATGACACATCGGACTAAGGCCTGGTACACACGATCGAACATGTCCGCTGAAACTGGTCTGTGGACCAGTTTCCGCGGACATGTCCGATCGTGTGTTCAGCCTAGCGGACAGGTTTCCAGCGGACAAAAGTTTCTAAGCATGCTTAGAAACTTGTCCGCTGGAAACCTGTCCGTCAGACATGTCCGCTGGTTAGTACGCCTAACCAGCGGACTGAAATCCCCGCATGCGGCAAATTGATTCGACGCATGCGTGGAAGCATTTTACTTACTTGTTTGCGCATGTCGTGGCGTCAACGTCACCGCCACGTCACCGCGTTGTCTGTCCGCGGGGATTTTGGTCTGATGGTGTGTACACACCTCAGACCAAAATATCCCAGGAGACATGTCCGCTGAAAACGGTCATCATTTCAGTGCAGTAAAAAAGTATAGCTGAGCCCCGGTAAGGATGTGTCTATCAGGGTTTAGAACTATCACCTCGTACTCCGGTGGCGGAGTCCGGTCAGACTAACCTCCAGATCCGTTTTCCGTTTTCAGTATGTGAAATAGAGTAAAAGTGAAAGAGTATAGTAGAAGGGAGTGAAGAGAGGTACAGTGAAAGATGGGCGGGGGGAGAGGGGGAAGAAGGGGGGGAGGGGTTGCACGAGCAGGTTCGGTATAAGGCGCCCCTAGGGGCGTAGAGTGTATCTAGTCCGTTCCCAGACAATCAGCTTGTCTAGAGAGCAGGTACTACACCTGCGGCTGGGTTAACGTCGGGCAGTCGGTCTCTCTAAGACTCTGACCTTCGTCCGAGTACTTAAAAATGTTGTACAGCTGCCATGTCTCAGAGTATGTCTCCTGACGCTGTTGGCTGGAGAGGATCAAGTCTTCCATTCGACTGATCTCGTCTACTCTATTCAGCCAGAGGGCGATAGTCGGCGGGTGAGGGGACTTCCAGCAGTCGTTGGTTATTGGGAATGAGTCTGACAGTACCCCATTGACCCTCACCCGTCGGTCCATTGTACACCGCTGCCACCTAGTTCTTCATTTTATCCACCAGTCCTATGTGTTCCAAGGTAGACATCATGAACTGCCAGTCCACCCGGTCAAACGCCTTTTCGGCGTCTGTCCCTACAAACAGACTAGGTGTTTTACTGGAGGATACTATGTGTAGGAGGTTAAGCACCTTGATAGTGTTGTCCCGGGCTTCCCTCATGGGCACGAAGCCCACCTGGTCTAGATGTATCAGACTCGGGAGGTGTCCCTGAAGTCTGGATGCCAGGATTTTGGTGAACAATTTAAGGTCTGTATTGAGGAGGGATATGGGACGATAACTCCCGCAGCTAGCTGGGTCCTTACCCTCTTTTAAAATTACCGATATTTGGGCCTGCAGTGTGGTGGCGTGGAAGGATTTCCCCGAGCCTAACTCGTTGAACAACCTCACCATATGTTGACCCAGTGACGGTAGAAAAGTCTTATAGTACGCTATGGTAAGGCCGTCAGGGCCTGGGGCTTTTCCCTGTTTGGCGCTCTTCAGTGCAAGTTGAATCTCTGGTAGTGTAATGGGGTCTTCTAGACTGTCTCGGGCCTCAGTGGGTAGTGAGGGCATCAGGGACGTGGAGATATTGTCTTGGAGTGATTCCTTCGAAGTAGGGGGCTTGGCTAGGTTGTATAGGGAGCTATAAAACTGCCTAAATTCATGTGAAATCTGCTGTGGAGTGGAGTGCTTCTGCCCTTTTGAGGACAGTACGTGTGGAATATACGAGGCCAGTCGACGGGAGCGCAGTGTGTTAGCCAGCAACCTGCCGCATTTATTACCCGATTCGTAGGTGTAGCATCGACAGGTCTGAAGCGCCGCTTTGGCCTTGAAGTGTAGGAGGTCTGTGACCTTTGAGCGAAGCACATCCAGTTCCGCGCCGACCTGCCTACTCGAGGTTATTTTATGTGTGGCTTCAAGCGTCCGCAACCTAGTAAAGAGCGAGTCATTGTGCCGAGCGTTCCTTCTTCAGCGGCGAACCGTGCTTAATAAGCACTGCCCGAATTACCGCCTTATGTGCCTCCCACACCACACCCACGTCGCTGTCCAGGGAGCTATTGGTGGAGAAGTAATGTCCCAGTTCTGTGGTGACGTCTGTCATGACCTCTGTATTTTGTAGAAGACCTTCGTTAAGTCGCCACATTGGCCTCTGACCCCCGTTTAGATCAAAAATGGAATACTTCAAGGTAATTGGGGCGTGGTCGGACCACGTAATCGAGCCAATGTCAATGTCCTGAATCGCATCTAGTTGCCCATGTGGTAGAAGGAAGTAGTCGATCCTCAAATATGTTCGGTGAGGTTTGGAGAAAAAGGTGTAATCCCTTTCTCCCGGGTGCATGAGACGCCAGGCGTCTATCAGTAGGGCAGCGTCGATACGCTTCCGCATATCTCGGGTCAGGGATGTCTTCCCGGTGGACGTGTCTTCAGTCGGGATTAGGGATACGTTCAGGTCGCCCCCTAATATCAAATGTCCTTCCGCGAATCGTCGGAGCTGTATCAGGGTTTTCCGCAGGAAAACGTCCTGTTGAACATTGGGGGCATAGAGGTTGGCAAACGTCACCGTCTTGTCTCCTATCCTGCCCTTCAGAAAGAGGAAACGTCCCTCTTTGTCTGACTGGACATCCAGGGGCGCCCAAGGCACCCTCGCAGAGACCAGTACAGAGACGCCCCTACTCTTAGCTTCTGTATATTGAGAATGGTGTGTCGTGGGTTAGAATCTGTTTGTCAGGAGCGGTAGGTTTGATTTCTTAAAGTGCCGCTCCTGGAGGAGCACAACGTCTGCTCCCAGGCGCCGCATGTCTTGCAGCAACATGCGCCTTTTTTCGGGGGTGTTAAGTACCCGATCTTCACCCGCAGTATGAGGCAGTGGAATAGGGGAGGGTGGGAGGAGGAAGTGTTGGAGGGAGAGGAGGGGGCAGAGGGGTAAGAAAAGAAGAGGGGAGGAATAGGTAGAGGTAGAAGAAAGAAAAAAGAGCTCAAAGGGTAGGCACCAGGCGGGGCCTCCGAGAAGCTTCTACTAAGATAGCTGAAATCAGCTATAAGCGCCCCCCCAGTAATCCCCCCCAAAGTCCCCCGGATCCCGCGTCCCCCCAGCATCAAGTCCCGTGTCCCCCACCGTGTGAGAGCATGACAAACCTGTGGTCCATGTCCATAGGTCAGTCCGTCACGGCCAAGCTCCCCACGTGCAGGGAGAGGAGAGCAGCAACAGTCTCAGCATCTGCAGGGCCTTTAATGTGTCCGGGCTGGATCACCAGGGGGTCCATCCAGTGTGCAGGGGGGGTACGGCTAGCGGCGGGGGCCCCATCTTCGTCCAGGAGGGGTTCACTCAGCCGAGTGACCCCGGGAAAAGAGAGCAGCACCCCGGAGCATCGAATGGGGGAGGGGGGGTCCGCAAGGCGTCCCTCCAGAGGCAATGACCCACAAGCGGGGCGGCCATAAACGGGGCAGGTAGGGGAGGAAGGGGAGATCTCCCCGCCGGAGGTCATGTGAAGTGGCCGTCCATCTCCGGACGTCTCAGGAAAGCAATCCACAGGGGGGGCGACGGAAGAGTCTGAGGGGGGTTTTCGTGTAGCCGGGATGGTGTATCGGCAGGGGCGGGTGACCCGGGTGTGCGGCCTACGGCTTACTCCCGTGCCGCTCCTTCTCGGGCCGAGTTGAGGCGTCGGGGGAAGAACTGTAGCCAGTCCGGGACTTGAATAGGCTCTGTACCCATAAAACGGAAGAGGGCCGGGAGAACCGAAGTGCACCGGAGGGTAAAGGCGTCCGCATCCCTCCGGAAGGTAACCGCCAGTGGGTATCCCCAGCGGTACGTATGTCCCGTTTGCCTGGCGAGATCCAGGAGTGGGCGCAGCAGCGCTCTACAGCGGAGGGTCGCTCTGGATAGGTCGGGCATGATGCGAATCTGCGCCCCGTCCACCTCAATGTCCCCCAGGTCCCAGGCTCTGCGAAGGATGTCTTCCTTCTGGTTGTAGCGGTGCAGGCGGCACACTATATCTCGTGGCCTGTCCTTATCCATCGGTTTAGGCCCGAGTGCTCTGTGCGCTCTATCCAGTACAATCGAGGCCTCCGGGTCCCCTAGAACGCCGCAGAAGATTCCGATCACCTTAGCGCTCACGTCTTCTGCATCCGTGGGTTCGGGTACACCGTGAATCCGCAGGTTATTGCGGCGGCTTCTGTCTTCCACGTCCTCCAGGTGAAACTGTAATGTTGAAGGCCGCCTCACGATGATGGTCCCGGGACTGCTCCAGAGCTGCCACTCGATCCGCCAGGGAGGACACCGACTCCTCGCCCGAAGCCATCCGATCGGTAAGCGTGGAGACCTCTCCTCTCACCTCCTGTATGTCTTGACTGTGTGTCTCCTCCAGCTTTAGTATTAGCGTCTCGATGTCCAGTCTAGTAGGCAAGGCCTGAAGTAGGGCCTTGATGTCTGGATCTAAGCCAGCCGGCTCTGGTGTTTGTAAGGCCGACATCTCTCCCTGGGGAGGGTCTTCTGGGGGTTCCTGGGTGAACTTGAGCCCGTCCTTTGATCCACTGGGGTCTGGTAAATGCGGGTGCGGGTCCTCTGCCGCTTCACGTGTGGGGCCTCGTGTCTCCGGTAGGCCCGGATCAGGGGAGTCTTGTAAAGCCTTAAAGTACTTTTGGATTTTGCCTGAAACCTTCCCAGATGGGGTTCCTTTGGATGCTGCTCTGGTCCCGTATCGTTTAGTGGGGTTCATGCCGGTCTAAAGGTGTTTTTTGGCTCGAAATTGGGGGATCAGGCCGGGAGCTCAAATGTAAAGCATCCTCACTCAGCCATGTGCAGGCCACGCCCCCCACAGACTGTTTTCATCGGACATGTCTCCTCGTGTGTACGCGGCCTTAGACTCATTATCTGATGATGGGGATAATAAATGGTTCAAGCCGGAGTTTCCCAAGTCTCAGTAGGGTAAAAACTCCTGGATTGCCAAAACCTGCAAACACAGGAAACACTTCAGGGATTCCGCACCACCTGGGGATGTCCCACAGCTAACATGGGAAGTTTAAGTGCCAAGCACCAGTATTTTTAACCCCATGCCTGCTATTCTGCCTGTACTAAAGAGAGCTCTTGACGCTATTGTCTTGTTGGGACTTGGAAACCACCGTACTTTGCCTAAGCTGGCCCGCCTGCAATGCATCTTCATGAGAAAGGTGGCCATGGACTATGGGTGGGAATACCCCTACGTGCCTCCAGCTCTTATGCCCGTGATTGAACAAAAGAGAGAGGACTGGTACCAGGACGCAATATGGGATATGGGAACATTTTTCACTTATTTTTAGATACCCACTTACAGCAGCGGTCTTATCTCCTTGCGATAGGAGTCTAATATTCACTTATTATTTTATTAATACTTGTATTCAGTACACATTATGGATGTATTTGATTATAGAGCGTCCAAGGTTGTCAACACTGATGGAGTTTTTCAGATGTATAAAGAAGGCGATCTCAGTGGCCTTTTTGTTAGACTGAAAAATTTAACCATTGCAGAGATCCATACCCAATGGGATGTAGCCTTTTTGGAGACATACATTAAACTGAATATGGTTCCCAGAAGCCTTAGGTGGCAAGTGAGTCCACAAAAAGGAGACCTTGAGCTACAGGAATGGTTCCGATACTTCAATGAGGCTGGAATCAATTTCCTTATCTTTTTGGTCTCTAGAAAAAACAGCAAATTGACTAAACTAGACACTGAGATCAAAGCCCTCAAGGAAACTATGTCACCCCATAGGGAGAGCGATGAGTACAAGGATAGATCAAGTAACCTTTTACGCATTTTAGACAAAGAGGAAAAAGAACAGAGAATAAAGAAAAGAAAAAAATACAATAGGGACTTTGGGGATTATCAAGCCAGCCTAGTGTTTGAGTGGCAGAAAAAACTTGCGGCTGATGAACAAACCGAAGCAATTTCTCGGATGGAGGCTATAGTACAGGGAGATGAAGTTCCTGTTGAAACTGAACCCCCCCCCCCCCCACAAAGTTCCTGGGTAAGAAATGATCAGGGTAAAACCCCTAAGAAAAATAAATCAGGAAAGAAGACCAAGAAGGTGCCTTACCGATCACCGATTAGAGCCTCAGGCTCTTCTTATAACAATCAACAACAGGGAAAAAATGTTAATTGGACTAAACCCACACAGGGCAGAAATGTGGCTAATCCTGACCGTGCTAGTGGCCTTCAAAATCCAGGCCAATATCAACACTATAGAGATTCACCTAGAAGAGATAGAAGTTCTGGGAGAATGGATAATAAAATTAAACACTATGGTCCCCCTCAGGAACAAAATTTGTACACTCGACACTATTCAGATCGAGAAAGGGAAAGAGATGAATATGATCTCGATAGCGATACAGAAGCAAGGAATCGCTTTTTTCCTTTGAGAGATAGAGATGGGCCTAGCAATTATGCCACTGCAGACTATGAATTAGTCAGCCAGGCCCAGCGAACATATAGACAAGGTCCATCAAGGGATTTTCCTCCAGGCCAATATGAGAACACTTCAGGTGAACATTGGGGTTTTCCCAGGTCAAATCAGGGCGTAAAAAGACAGGTAGAAAACAAAGAGGGTGCAGAGGGGGGAGGAGAACAAAGCCTCAAGAAACAAAGGATGTGAGTGATGCAGGTATTTTCAATCTTAGCTCGCACACTCTGACCCAATCAGAACTAATCTTATTGAACAAAGGACTAAAATTCGCCCCACCCAAAAAACTAAATAAATTCCAAACGTATATGGACATCCACCAATATATACGTAGGATAAACATCAAACGGTATTTTGCAGGTTTGCCCTCTACTGAACAACCATTGGCCCAACAAACTTTCAAACATTCAGGATTGGCTAATGCTTCTACATGGAATCCCCCTGGAGCATTGGCCCCTGCAATTAAAGTATTTAGAGATGTTGTGTTAAGGGATTTGGAGGCTGTCAAAGTCTCTAATATCCCAATGGACCAGGAACTAACTAAGGGACTTGACTCTCTATGTAATAATAAAGAGCTTGTCATCCGTCCATCGGATAAGGGTGGAGGCATAGTTGTTATGGATAGGTCTATGTACACCACTGAAACCAAGAAAATTGTGGATGACCAAGCGACTTATACACTACTATTGAGAGATCCAGTTATTCAATACAAAAGCTCTCTTGAGATCTTGATTAAAAAAGGTGCAGATCAGGGAATTCTTAATGAAAAAGAACAGACTTTTTTAGTCCCGCGAGCACCAAGACTTCCGGTGTTATACTGTCTCCCAAAAATCCACAAAAGCCTTACTTGCCCCCCTGGACGTCCCATTATTAGTGGGATTGATTCTATCACGTCCAGGGTGGGTAAGTATATAGATCATTTTCTACAACCCCTCGTACAGCAAATGCCCTCTTACCTAAAAGACACAAAACATGTCATCAACTTACTGTCTCAATTTCAATCAGACGAGAATATGTGGTTAGTGACAGCCGATGTCAGTTCACTGTACACCATCATCCCACATCATCTAGGGATATCTGCTGTGAAACACTATCTAGACGCACTTTCCGATCTGTCTGAGATACAAAAGGATTATTTGATTGAGCTCCTTGAGTATGCGGCCAGTCACAATTATTTCTGGTTCGATCACAATTTCTATCGACAAACAAGAGGCGTCGCTATGGGTGCTAAATATGCACCCAGTTTGGCCAATTTGTTTATGGCCAAATGGGAGGAGGATGTCGTCTATAATGACCTGAGCCCGCATATCAAACTATGGGCCAGGTACATCGACGACATCCTCCTCCTATGGACTGGAACCAGATCTCAATTAGACGAATTCATTTCCCTCTTGAATAACAACAACAGAGGTATTGTGCTAACATATGAAGCCAATCAAGACGCTATCAATTTTCTAGATCTCACCATCGCTAAAGAAGAAGGAACATTTAAAACAAAAACTTTCTTTAAAAAGACAGACAGAAACTCCTACATACCAATAGGAAGTTGCCATCATAACAACTGGCTAAAATCTGTTCCCAGAAGTCAATTTATCAGGATGAGAAGGAACTGCACTACCCTGGATGATTATAAGACTCAAGCAGATATTCTTGCCAATAGGCTGTCTGAAAAAGGATACGATCAAAGAATGCTTGAAACCACTCTAATAGAAGTGGGGGAAATAGACCGTTCTCAGCTTTTGAATTGTAGTGTTCAAAACAACCAAGCTGGACCTACAGTCCCGCTTATCACTACATATTCCAGCCAACATTATAAGATCAAGAATATTATAAAAAAACACTGGCATATACTTGAAAACGATAGAGTCCTAAATACTTTCCTACCCCCAAACCCACAAGTGATCTTTAGGGGTGTACCTTCTTTGAGGGACAAAATAGCCCCCAATGTGGTGGACCCTCCGGCGAAAAAGGTCTCCTTCTTTCAAAGAGGCATTGTATGTTACCATCAATGCCGGAGGTGCCAGGTTTGCACGTTAAACAAACTAAAAACGAAAAAAACAACATCATTTTTTTCAACCAGTACCTCCAGGGAACATAAGATTGAACCCTTTATAACCTGTAGTTCTACTGGCATTGTTTACCTGCTGCAATGCCCTTGCGGGAAACAATATATTGGTAGGACCAAACGTACAATGCAAGTACGACTGGGTGAACATATTACTAATATTCGATCAGGGTTCTCCCAACATTCAGTGTCAGCACACTACGACCTATATCATAGTCGAAACCCTGAAGGCACGATATTTCTGGGGATCGACAAATTTGATCCCCACTGGAGGGGTAGTTCCTTAGTTAGAGGACTCTCCAGACTTGAAATGTCTTGGATTTATCGAGTCCGGACTTACCTACCTTATGGGTTGAATGTGGACACGGATGTCAACGCCTTTATAGATAACAGCTGATCTCCTTTTTTACCATTACTGCAGTGTGTACCTGCTCTGATGTCTGGGTAGATCTGAGAATCATTAAGTTCGAATTAGTCTCACCTTCCCCTTGCCCTTCTGGCTTAGTAACAATTTCACACTGTTACATTGTTTAGCCTAGATGATTCTCACCATCAATTTTTTGAACCAATTTTAATTTAATTCCTGTCCTTTTACATTTATTTTTGATTTTTCCAACATGGCTAATGTATGCTGCAAGTTGGATTTCTGCTCCTACAGTTATTTCCAACACAGATGGTTTCCCTTGTTTGGCTATATTCATTTTCTATAAAGGGCATAATATATATTCATTTGTTTCAATATATTATCTGGTAGTGGTATACCATATTGATATACACTATCAGTACACAAAGGAATCGTTTAGTTTGTATACTCCATCAATCTCCTTTTTTTGTGTGCACTTCAGTGTAGATGGAATGATTGTCCCTATTTTGCTCCTTTTTTTTTTTTTAATATATATTATTTTTTTAATATATATTTTTAATATACATTTATATATATATATAGAACAAATCTGCATATATATTTTTTTCATATAGAATTATTTTTTTTATATATAATTAATTTCTTTCCCTCCATTAGTGGGTTAATGTGTGGCAGATTTGGAGGTGGTCATACCAGCTGTATTTGCCATACAACTCTCATACTCCATATTGAGGCTCTTTTATATATTTTGTCTGTCTATAGGTTGACTCTTATTTTTAGATATTAATTCCTGCTAACATAATACTGGCAAGCGATCCCTTTTCCAAAATGGTCGATTGCTGCCTGAGATCCCCGCATGTCTGTTTAGGGCGACCTTACCGCAAAGGGCGATTCCAATGTTTAAGGCAAGCGATTCCTTTTTTTTTAAAAAAGGTTGATTGCTGCCTGAGTTTCCCGTATGTCTGTTTAGGATGACCTTATCACAAAGGGTGATCTCAAATAAAATTTCAAAGTTCAAGGCACTGACAGTGCTTACACTATTGGCAAGCGATCCCTCTTTAAAGATGGTCGATCGCCATTCATGATCCCCAGACGTCAGAGAAGGGCGGTCTTAGAATGTTACAAACGAATTAAAAGGTGGCGAGTCAGCACGCCGCTCGTGCCCCTGGATGAAGTCTGCTATTGGACGAAACGGCGTAGGGAGGAACGGCGTGCTGACGACACCATTGTTTTTATCCTCACGACCATCCGGAAGGACGGGCGGATTGAGAGAGCCGGCCGGCTTACTATTTATATGCTTCCAAAGGATTCGTTACTTGTAAGTGCAATCGAATTTCTTTTATTAAACTTTTTAAAACGTTACTACTCTATGTTGGCATCCCTTTTCTTTTCTTGGCTACACTTTGGGAGTGATTGATTTTTGGGACCCAGCCGCATTGAGACTAAGTTTGGAGATTCACACAGGATTCCACGTTGATACTCGTTAAGGCAATCCAGCCTGCTGTGCTGTTAATGCTCGCGATTATTATCTATCTGGTAAGCAGATTTGCATTAAGAGGTGGAGGTGGAGGCTTCTCTTCTGTCCTGCAGAATCTCAATCTCCTACTTGGGATATTTCTCTGAACTCACTGAACTTTGAATTTTCCCTGGAGCTGACTACCAACACTTTATGAACTTTGTCAACACTGTTTGCTTTTTTATGTGATTGTGGTACACATCGGAGCACTTGGTGTTGGTTTTCTATATATATATTTTTTTTGTACTCAATGCACATTTTTGTTATCACATTCAGTATTGATGTATTAATTTTAGCAGCGCAGCACACCTTACTTACTGTTTACATTTTGTTTATCTGACATTTGTGCTGCAGCAGCATTCACGTTTACTCTTATTTAAGATTGCTTGGTCTTGCCACCAATCCAATTTTTGTTTCATATTAGACCTGCGCAGTATTTTCCACTGTTTTGAACATTTAAATGTACCAAAGACTGACCGCAATACAGAGTATGCATTGATCTGTGTGGGCCAACGGATTAAAGGTCGCTTGAGAGACTGGAGCCTTGGCCGCTACATTTTCAGCGACAGGGTGGTTCTCAAATGTCCCGGGAAAGTGGATCAAGTTTTCTCTGTTATCACTACAAATCAGCGAGGAGATATTATCACTCTGCCTGATCCAAGGTTCTACAAGTAGGCCCAATGTCTGCATTGTCACCTTTGTTTGCTGCTTCAAAGAAGTTACGGACGGGAATGATTGCCCTTTTTTCAGTTTTGCTTTCATTCAACTGGATCCACATTTTGTTATTTGTGCAGAACTTCGGGAGGTTTGATAAGTTAATGAGAATAGGGTCCTGCCGGCTTCTTCACAACACAAAGAAAGAAGAAGAGGAAACAGTTTTTTTAATTTCTATTTTTCTACTAATCGCTCTAAATCAGGGGTGGGCAACTTCGGCCCTACAGCTGTGGTGAAACTACAAGTCCCATGAGACATTGCAGGACCCTGACAATCACAGACACGACTCCTAAAAGCAGAGGCATGATGGGATTTGTAGTTTCATCACAGCTGGAGGGCCGAGGTTGCCCACCCCTGCTCTAAATGATCCATGGACTGATTTACCCTGGTAGTACCAGCGCACTGACTGCTAGGGGCAGTGTTCTGCAACCTCTACCAGCGCAGAAAGACTGTTGAACATAACCATGTTTTTTCTTTAGTCTTGCAGCAGAGAGATTTTTTTTTCTATTAATATGATTATTGTTATATATACCGCAGCACTTATTTGGATGTGTCTTATTTGGAGGAAAGGAGATCTTGCCTTTTGACGAGAAGGTGCAGTCTCAATTCCAACCTCAGTGAGTATATATGTAAAATAGTTAATGTATATTGGTACATGCTTTTCTTCCAATTTTTTGTTTTAAAGGTGGTTGATCAGCTATCAAAAACTGTCGGAGAATGGGGCAGAATACATAGTCAGGAGTGTAAAATGTTAAAAAAAAATTTTTTTTTTTAAATGGTTTTTATTTGAAAAATTTTCAGTCAAACATACAATTGGTACCAAGGGTACGAGACATACATAGTACAGTGTCAAGGAAACGACGCACGCAGTGCGACCGCAAGCAGATCATCTGTTGTATTCCTATGCACCTAGCATATATCCAGTATGAACATCCAAGGAAACCAATATGAACAAATTAAACTGTTTGAACCTTCAAAGCACCAATCCTCCATTGGGACAAGATGAGAGTGATAAGAAGGAAGGTGCAAAAAACTATAAGAAACAAAATGAGATAAAAATGTTACAATTTTATATGGGTGTATATGGGTGCATACATGGTAATGTTTAAGATGTTTGTATTTTTCTATTTTCTTCTTTCTTACTATCCTTTGTGTTGCAATGCAGATTCAGGTCAGGTATTCAGGAGTGAATACCTTTTGTTGGGACACTGAGGACAGTGTCTATTCAGGTGGGAGGAGTGTGTAGCACCTGGGTTCTTTTTTTAGTACCGGTGCTAGTTAAATTTAGAGGTAGATCAGAGTGTAGTTATACTCTGATCCAAATTGTTATGTGCAAAACAGGGTCTCTGTCTCAGCGTGGCTATGCTGTAGGCTCCTTCTGTTGTGCTGGGGTGTTCTCCCAACCCCGGTGCTGCAGGTGGCAGCAGCGGAGTCAAGGTTTGGGTGCTCTTTCCCAGCAGCCAATCAGGAGGGTTTGGCCTTGCTGTGCATGCTGGGGAGGGGTATTTATGAGGCAGACGTCATTGGATCTGGGTCTTCTTCCTCGAGTGTGGCACCTATCATGGCGCCCCGGCGTTATGGCCTACCTGGCCGGGGCGTGCGTGCCATGCAGTGTTCCTGGTTCCGGGACCATGTTGCCCCGGAGCATCTGAACAGCGACGGGGACCCAATAAGCGACTGAGTTCCCACCTTTGAGGATCCCAAGCTGTATTGCTTTTCGTTGGGGAGTCCGTCTGAGGAGCGCCATTGAGAGGCTGGCGATCCAAAAGGGCCTTGAAAAAAACACTGGGGATCAAGGTAACAATAACAAAGAAAGGTAGGAGATGGACAGCCACACTCCAACACGATACCAAAAATGTAAAAAATGGTGCATTTAATACCAGTAAAAAAATGACACTCCACAGCAATAAAAAAGCAAACAGTGGGGTAACAATGCTGACGCGTTTCACATCAATAACTTAAGCTTAGTCATAGCTTTTTTTACTGGTATTAAAGGCACCATTTTTTACATTTTTGGTATCGTGTTGGAGTGTGGCTGTCCATCTCCTTCCTTTCTTTGTTATTGCCTTTTGCATTGCCCGCACCCACTGGGTTTTTGGATCGTAACTACCACTGGGGAGCTCCTGTCTTGAGTGGCGTCTCTTTCTTCTTATGATCAAGGTAACAAGTTGAAGGAGATCCAGGTATAAGACGTAGCAGTCGTGGTAGGAACAATTGTCAACTCCAGACTGGACTATGCAAATGCCCTTTACCTGGGACTCCCGAAGTACCAAATCGCTCGTCTGCAAGTCGTGCAAAACACGGCTGCGAGACTTGTGACAGGGAAAAAACCCTGGGAATCCATTTCACCTTCACTGAGATCCCTTCACTGGCTGCCAGTGAAAGACAGAATTGCTTTTAAAGCACTCTGTCTAACGCATAGATGTATCTATGGGAAAGCTCCCATATATCTGTGCGAAAAAATAAAAGTCCATAACCCCAATCGCATCTTGCGATCCACCAACCAAAATTTACTCCAGATACCGAAAGCCAATTACAAGTCCAAAGGAGATAGAAGATTCGCGGTCCAGGGTCCTAGACTATGGAACGCTTTACCAACCAATATTCGGTTGGAGGAGAATTACCTAGCATTCAGGAGAAAGGTCAAGACTCATCTCTTTTGATATCAAAGGAGACAGGAACAACAAGCGCCCAGAGGCGATTCAATTCGCATGTGCAGCGCTATATAAGTTTTCATTCATTCATTCATTCATTCATCTAAGGAGGTTTAGCTCCGTAACTACAAATCAGAGAGGGCCTGTGGCAGAGGTGTCTCTCTGATGTTCACCAAGGAGGGTCTGTGGCAGAGACGTTTCCTGAAGTTCACCAAGGAGGGTCTGTGGCAGGGACTCTATCCTACAAATGTTCGAGTGATACTCCGGCTGCCAGGTCAGTGAGAGAGGCCTGTCCGGGTACGCTAATCCCACTGATGCAGGAGTGGCACAGAAAAGTGTTATGCTTGGGAGCAGGACTGTTTCCCCACCATCATGCCTGAATCTGCTGTTCTCCTTTCTTCTTCAACTTTTCCACAAGTTTATTGTTTTTACCCCGCTGGGTAATAAAGAGCACAGCAAAGAGCACCTGTTGTGGACATTCCTTACTTCTACCAAATGCAATACGCATCATCCACCCCTAGGAATTCGGGGGAGCCATGAGGAAAATGTGCAGCCCAAAACAACCAGCAGCTCCTTCGGGGGTAGTGCTACACAAGATATGCATACAATATAGAAATCCACAAGCTATCTATCCTTCCTAGCAAATGAGCAAGGACAATGTATGCAATAGGGATACACTAAAAAAAAAAGATGGTTCCCTAGTATCCGACACATTTCTGGTGTTTAACGGTCACCAGGGGTCACAGATGGGGAGCAGTGTGATCGTAGTTGTAATGATGTGTATGCTTTGTTATACTTCAAGTTCAATTGTTATACCCAGTTCCTTATCTTGTTAGGAAACAGTTAATAGTTTTGGTCATGTGATCTGGGGGTGGGGATCTGTGGTCAGTTCTAAGATGGAGGCTACTGAATAAAGACCCAGTTCATGTTCAAGCTCATGCTGTCTGCCTCTCCTTCATGCTAAATCTTTACATGGTACCAGAAGTGTGGAACAGAGAGTCATGGCAGCACACAGCAACACAAAGAACATTCCATCCCTGGATTTGGAATCAGGAAATGTGTCTGAAAACTGGTTACAGTGGAGAGAGCTGATAGAACTGGTGTTTGCAGGGCCAGATGCAGAGAGATGGTCTGACCAGCAGAAAGCAGCTCACTTTCTGATTTGTGTGGGACAAAAAGGACGTGATGTGTGCAGAGCGTGGCAAGCATGTGGGGACATCACTGCAGAGGACAAAAAGAAACCAGAGGTACTGTTTTTACAAAGTTTGAGGCCTACTGCAACCCAAGGAGAAACTCCACAGTGCAAAGGAAACTGTTTTATGAGAGGAAGCAATGTGGAGGTGAGTCTCTGGATGAATAGGTGACACAGCTGCGCTTGCTTGCCAAAGACTGTGCTTTCTATGATGCTGGAGATATGATCAAAGACCGCATTCTGATGGGCAGCAAGTTTAAGGAAGTTCAGGAAAAGCTGCTGCAGGAAGAAGACTTAAATCTTGAGAAAGCCATAAGGATTGCCAGAGCATATGAAATGTCAAGAAAGGACATGCAGGTACTGGAAGGAACACAGCTCCAGATTAATGCTATAGATAATCACAGCAGCAGATATGGGCAAGAAAGAACACACACAGGAGTAAAGGGCACCTATGGCCCTGGGACAAGTAACACACAAGCAGCATGTGGATATTGTGGAAATATGCACCACAAAAATAGTGTCTGTCCAGCAAGGGGGCAGATATGCAATAGATGCAAGAAAAGAGGACATTTTGCCAAGGTTTGTAATCTGTCTTCACAAACTGGAAGGCCAAAAACACGTTCTGTATACACCATAGAGGACAACGATGACAATGCAGGGTCAGACTGCACCCCAATATATCTTGCAGCAATACAAAAACCACATCAGTCTGCAGATGAAGCAACTGTAACATTACAGATAGGTGCTAGCAAAACTCCAATTACTTTTAAAATAGATACAGGAGCACAAGTGAATTGTGTACCAAGCCACATATACCTGGAACACCTCAGTAATGAATCCCCCTTAGAGACTCGAAACCTACCGAAACGAATGGGATATGGTGGTGAAAAGCTGAAAGTAATGGGTCGCTGTCATGCAAAATGTTCATACAAGGGATCTGAAAAGGTTTTACAATTGTTTGTGATAGAAACTCAAGCCCCAGCCATGCTAGGTCTCAGAACAAGTAAAGAGATTGGACTTGTGAAGATCATAATGACTGTGGATGGTGGGCACAGAGGTCTGACAGAGGCTGACATTAAACGTGAGTACTGTGATCTATTCAAGGGCCTGGGGTGCCTCCCGGGTGTAAGCCGCATACGTATAAAAGAGGGGGCACAGCCTGTCATTCACGCCCCAAGAAGAATACCTTTAAATCTTGTGGATAAAGTCAGACAAGAACTCACTAGGATGGAAAAGCTGGGGGTAGTAAAAAAGGTCACAGAACCATGGGTCAGTTCTATGGTTGTGGTGGAGAAGAAGAATACAGGTGCAATTCGTATATGCATTGACCCACGTGATTTGAACAAAGTCATAATGAGAGAACACTACAAACTCCCCACCATAGAGGATATATCGCACAAGCTAGTAGGAGCAACAGTATTCAGTGTACTAGACGCCCATTCTGGTTACTGGCAACTGCGTCTTGATGAAGCCAGCAGTTACTTGACCACCTTTAACTCCCCTTCGGGTCGATGGCGCTTCACAAGGGTACCTTTTGGCATAGCATCTGCACAGGAAATATTTCAAAAGAAATCACACGAATTGATCGCTGGTCTACAGGGTGTTGAAGTCATAGTTGATGATTTGCTGGTCTTTGGAAAGGATCGAATGGAACATGACAAAAACCTTACTGCTTTGCTCAATCGGTGTTGTGAGAAGAATCTCACACTCAATCCTAACAAAATGCAAATTGGGGTAGAAGAAGTTACATATTTTGGACACCTACTAACCAGAGAGGGTCTGAAGCCTGATCCAAAGAAGATTACAGCAGTTCTTAACATGAAAGCCCCAACCTCCAGAAAGGAGCTGGAGACATCACTAGGTATCTTCAACTATCTATCCAAATTCTCTCAGGGCCTTGCTCAACAGATAGCACCGCTATGTACGCTGCTACAGAAGGATGCTGTTTGGTGTTGGGATGCAAACATGGAAAAGACAAGACACCAAACAGGATAAAGTTCTAGAAAAACTAACTCGTGTCATGTGCAATGGCTGGCCAGAAAAACGAAAGAAGCTGTGTCCTGAACTACAGGGATTCTGGCCTATGAAAGATGAGCTCTACATTAACTCGGACATCATATTTCTGGGTGACCGTATTCTCATTCCTAAGTCACAACAGACAGAAGTACTGAAACAAATCCATCAGGGGCATTTGGGCATCACTCTGTGTAAGCGCAGAGCACGGGAGTTGGTCTACTGGCCTAATTTGGACTTTGATATTGAGACACTTGTGAAGAAGTGTGAAACCTGCCAGACATTTCAGAAACACAATGCAAAAGAACCGCTTACACCGTGGAATGCTCCTTCACGGGCATGGCAGAGGCTGGCTACAGATATTTTTCATTTTGAGGACAACCATTACCTCATAGTAGTAGATTACTACAGCAAATACTTTGAGCTAGTGCAGCTGAGAAACTTAAAAGCAACAACAGTCATATGGGCTTTCAAAACAATCCTTTCAAGACATGGAGTGTGTGAAGAACTTGTGTCTGATAATGGGCCACAATTCTCATGTTCTGAGTTCCAGTGCTTCCTGCGTGAATGGGGAATCAAGCACAAACCCACAAGCCCCTATCACCCACAGGCCAATGGTCTAGCAGAGAAGTATGTTGGCATAGCCAAGTCCATTATACTGAAAGCGCAATCATCAGGGCAGGATGTGTACCTAGGACTGTTAAACTATCGTGCAACACCTATGGAAGGTTTATGCTCACCTGCACAGCTGCTAATGGGTAGAACACTGAGGACCACAATGCCTATTGCACCACAGAAATTGCAGCCTCAGTCCATTCCACAGGATCGAGTAAGAGATCAGAGGATCATAAACATGAAAAGGCAAAAAATGTATTTTGATAAATCTACAAAATCCCTTCGTCCACTCTCTGCTGGGCAAGCTGTGCGACACAGAGTAACTGGGAATACATGGGAACCCGCTTGAATTGTCAAAGAAGCCAATGCACCAAAATCATATATAATTGAGACCAAATGTGGACAGAAACTGAGACGAAACAGGCGTCATCTTCGTCCAGACACTGCTGCGGATACATCATTGGAGGAACCGTGTGACAATGGAGATGAAGAACAAGCCCATGACAGCACAGAAGTCCGAAACATGGATATTGAGTCTACTGAGGCTACAGAGGACAGCATAAATGTACCAGCATGTGATAATGCTGGGAGTGACTCTCAACTGGACACCAATCCTACGGATGATGAGCCATCGGTTACTTTCTCTCGCTATGGTCGAGCTATTAAACCAAAGATATGGAGGGACTTTGTCTTATATTAAATGCTTCATACTTGAGAGGGAAGATGTAATGATGTGTATGCTTTGTTATACTTCAAGTTCAATTGTTATACCCAGTTCCTTATCTTGTTAGGAAACAGTTAACAGTTTTGGTCATGTGATCTGGGGGTGGGGATCTGTGGTCAGTTCTAAGATGGAGGCTACTGAATAAAGACCCAGTTCATGTTCAAGCTCATGCTGTCTGCCTATCCTTCATGCTAAATCTTTACAGTAGTTTTTTTTAGCTCAATTCGAGTGATTACATAAGTACAATCTCATAAGTACAAAGTATAGAGGTGGAGTTGCATCTGAGCGTTGGTCCCTTTTATGCCTGCTGGGGTCAGAGTAAACCCGCCGTGTCTCAGTCTGCAGTTTGTTTGAAGAATAGCGTTTTCCCTTGGTCTGAGGCACCTTAGACGAAGGGAAAATGCTATTCTTCAAACAAACTGCAGCCTGAGACATGGTGGGTTTACTCTGACCCCAGCAGGAATAAAAGGCTTTGCTCCTGGGCAAGACATTCATTGGGGATTACCTTATTAAAGGTCCCGTTTCTTTAGACGCTCACCTGCTATGCCTAGATCGGGCGGGACCGACGCTCAGATGCAACTCCACCTTTATACTTTGTACTTATGAGATTGTACTTATGTGATCACTCGAATTGAGCTAAAAATAACTACAATCACACTGCTCCCTATCTGTAACCCCTGATGACGGTTAAACACCAGAAATGCATCAGGACTAGGGAACCATCTTTTTAGGAGAGTTTTGTTATTTGTTGTGTCAATTGTGCTGTTTTTTGTACTGTACATGTATATTTGTCATACACATGAACACTGTGTTTTTATGCATGTTTTTTACAATTGTAATCATGTGTACCATTTTTCATTAAAATCTATTTTATACATATCAATGTTTGGCCTATTAAAGTCCCACCACAGGGGGAGCAATTATTTTTGTTCTAACTCATTTACTAAGTTCTCGAGCAAATGCCCTTGCAGAGTGTAATTGCACTTACAAAAGTGCACAGTCTATTTGCCTTTAGTAAATCAACCTCTTTTTTGGTCTTATGGAGTCCCGTTCCTTCTTTATTATGGAGTTGTCTTCCTTCTATCCAGGATCTCTTCCAGACTGCTTCTTGCTTCTTGGAGTTCTCAGAACTAGAGTTGGGCGGAGGCATTCATCGATTAGTCGTCAATGGGTGCGGAGCTTTTTTTTTCCGGTGCAGCAGGGCATGTTATTGACGATGGATTTACATCAGGATACACGTTTTGTTTTGATTTTTTTTTTTTTTTAATAAAGGAATTGTCAAAAACTGTCTATGTGTTTTAATTACTTTTTGACACTTTGTTGGTGAATGGGCATACTCAGTCACATAGGTTGAACAACAAACTGAAATCTTTTAGGTGGATGGAAGTAAAATTAAAATATAAATCAATAATATGGTTGCATAAGTGCGCACACCCTTAAACTAATACTTTGTTGAAGCATATTTTGATTTTATTACAGCACTCAGTCTTTTTGGGTATGGCACATCCTGACTTGACAATATTTACCCACTCTTCTTTGCAAAAACACTCCAAATCTGTCAGATTGCGAGGGCATCTTCTGTGCACAGCTCTCTTTTCAAACGCATTTAGGTCTTTCGCTCTGGCTGGGCTATTTCAAAACATTAATCTTCTTCTGGTAAAGCCATTAATTTGTTGATTTGGAAGTATGCTTCGGATCATTGCCATGCGGAAAGATGAAGTTCCTCTTCATGTTCAGCTTTCTAGCAGAAGCCTGAAGGTTTTGTGCCAATATTGACTGGTATTTGGAACTGTTCATAATTCCCTCTACCTGGACTAAGGCCTGTGTTCCAGCTGAAGAAAAACCGCCCCATAGCATGATGCTGCCACCATGATGTGCAGTGTTGTTTTTGCGCCAAACATATCTTTTGAAATTATGGCCAAAAAGTTCAACCTTGGTTTTATCAGACCATAACACATTTTCCCACATGCTTTTGGGAGACTTCAGATGACTTCAGAGACTTCATTCTTGGTTAAAAAAGGCTTCAGTCTTGCCACTCTACCCCATAGCCCAGACATATGAAGAATATGGGAGATTGTTGTCACATGTCCCAAAAAGCCAGTACTGGCCAGATATTCCTGCAGCTCTTTTAATGTTGCTGTAGGTCTCTTGGCAGCCTCCCTGAACAATTTTCTTCTAGTCTGTTTATTAATGTTGGAGGGACGTCCAGTTTTTGGTAATGTCACTATTGTGCCATATTTTCTCCACTTGATGTTGACTGTCTTCACTGTGTTCCATGGTATATCTAATGCCTTGGAAATTTTGTTGTACCCTTTTTCTGACTGATACCTTTTAACAATAAAATCCCTCTGATGCATTGGAAGCTCTCTGTGGACCATGGCTTTTTGCTATAGGATGTGACTAAGAAAATGTCAGGAAAGATCAACTAGTGCAGTTGAATTTTATTTGGGGTTAATCAGAGGCACTTTAAATTATGGCATGTGTGTACTGACTCCTATTTAACATTAGTTTGAATGTGATTGCTTAATTCTGAACACAATTGCATCCTCAGGTAAGAGGGTGCGCATACTTATACAACCACATTTTTTTAGTTTTTTTTTTCAATTGAGTTGTTCAGTTTATTTTTTTGTTCAATAAATGTTTATTATAAAAAGAGCAAGAGCAGACAGATCACAAGTGGCACAGGCCAAATCACAAAACACAGAATGTACATCAAAGAGGGTGACAAAACAAAACAAGTAGCGGTACATACAAGGAGCATAACGAGAATCCCCCAGAAACCCCCAGCACAGCAGGTACCCACTAGCAAAGATGCTGAAATGATGAGACACCCACTTCCATTCCTGGATTGATCAAAAGCCGCGAGGGGCCTGGGAGGGTCAAAGCCTTAGATACCATATGTAACAAATGTCAACCCTAGGGCCGGGCGAGCCCGCCACGGACAATGGATGTCTGTGACATATGCCTATCTGAGGACTACACCAATCCTGTAACCTGTCAAAAAAAGAGCATAGAAAGACAGAGCAAAGCGAAAAGAGAGAGAAGAGGGAGAGGGATGAAGAGGGGGGGGAGGGGAACCGTTCCGAACTACAAAAACAGGCATAAACACACCTTACAAAGGGACAAACTTAAGTTACCATGGTTCAATGAGCATTGAGGGACATAAGGTCGGCATACTTAGATGTGAATTTAAAAGCGAACCAACAGGACCATATTTTGTTTGCCAAATCCGATTTGTTGTGCAGCGTAAGTGTGCTAGTTTCCATATGGTAAAAGAAGTCTACCCTGAGCAGCCAGTCTCTAAGATTAGGAACCGACTGAGACTTCCACAATTTCGGAATAAGAGACTAATGCCACCGTACACACGGTCGTTTTTTGCGATGAAAAAAAACTTTGTTTTTGAAAACGTCGTTTTGTGTGGGCAAAACGTCGTTTTTTGTCTTAAAAAAAACGACCCAAAAAAAATTCCAACATGCTTGAATTTTTTGTGTCGTTTTTCAAAACGTTGTTTTTTGTTTCACAAAAAGTCACCGTGTGTAGCAAAAACGTCGTTTAAGTTTAAGTTAACTAAGTTTTTCAACCCGCGCATGCCCAGAACCTAGTTATGAAGCGAGCTTCAATGGAAAAGAGTGGTGAACGTAACCTCGCTTTTTGTGAAAAAAACGATGGTGTGTATGAAACATCGTCTTTGAAAAGTGACGTTTCAAAAACGTCGTTTTTTACTTCACATAAAACGTCGTTTTTTTTCACAAAAAATTATTGTGTGTACGCGGCATTAGCCGCGTTTAAAAGGTGGGGGGGTTATACTCTTCTTATATGATCCTATTGGTTCGCTAGTACAATGAAGCAAGACAACCCACGGGTCGCGCGGGACTGCCACTCCCTGAATCTCTTCAATCAAACGTAAGACCCCATCCCAATACGGCTGTATGAGGGGGCAAGACCACCAAACGTGAGCATGCGTGCCAGGTTGACCACACCCCCTCCAACACAGCTCAGAAACATCAGGAAACGATTTGTGGAGGACCATGGGCGTGTAGTGCCACCTGGTCAACAGTTTGTAGTTGACTTCCGCAGTTGACGAAGCGATAGCCGACACATGAGCCAATTGTAGAATGGTGGAGCGTTGAGTATCGGATAATGGAGACTGTAAGTCCTTTTCCCATTTAGAAAGAAACAGTGATTTGACAGCGGGGGGGAAGGGATAAGAGGGCACTATAAAAGCCAGAAATAGGTTTCATGGGTGGCTGGGAGCCCACAAGCAGATGTTTCACCGGGTTCAGATCCGAAACTGACCGAAGAGGCTGAGGCAGTGATTTAGTAAACAACAACAGCTGGTGAAAGAGACAGGTGAGGATGTTATTAAGTCTGCAAGAGGCCTGACCCCATTGGGGGAAAGTACTTGGTGGAGTAAAAGAGGAGAGGGCGTAATCCAGTTGTCGAAGGCACGGTCCATATTACCTGGAGGAAAATAATCATGGCCCGTTAACTGCATAAGGGGGGGAGTTATATTCCCATTTCTGGCGTTTACACAGCGAGTCCCAAAAAGCAAAAGAAGATCTGGTAAGTGGGGATGTAGAAGGCAGAAGTTTCCGGAATTTACTTGGGATCCAAATGAGTGGAAACATATTGGAACCACACATGTCAATCTCAAGCTGTACCCATAGTTTAGAAGTCTTGTGGTATTTCCAGTCAGAGATGCGGGTCAATACTACAGCAGAATAGTAGCGTTTAATATCCGGGATTGCAAGGCCCCCAGCACACTTAGGCTGGATCAGGGTAGAAAGGGCAATTCTAGGGCGTTTCCGATTCCAAACATACCTACAAAGCAATGAACTAACCAATTTAAAAAACCCAGGGGGAATCCTGTAGGGGATCATCTGAAAAAGAAAAAGCAGTCTGGGCAAGACATTCATTTTTACAACGCTAACACGCCCCAACCAGGAGTGGGCTAGCTGTGTCCATTTTTGTAGGTCACCTTTGATGGAATTTAGCAGTGGAATATAGTTTTTCCGAAATAAAGAGGCAAGGTTCGCAGTAAGGTGTATACCAAGGTACTTCAGGGAATGGGCCTGCCAACTAAAGGGAAAGGAGGACTTCAGCGATGACACCATATTAGGAGGAACAGAAATATTCAAGATTTCGGACTTGGACAGATTAATCTTAAAGTTTGATAGGGCACCACATTTTTCAAATGCTACCATAAGATTTGGGAGGGAGACAAGAGGGTGCTGTATGTAAAATAAAATGTCGTCCGCATACGCTGCGTACTAATGCTCTCTAGTACCCAAAGTTATACCACCAATATCAGGGTTATTACGAATCGTTGAAAGGAAAGGCTCTAGGGACAAGGCAAATAAAATGGGAGACAGGGGGCAACCCTGTCTGGTACCATTATGGAGGGTAAACAGTTCACTTAGGGTGCCGTTGATTCGTAGCTGCGCAGTGGGGGAACTATAAAGAGCTGAAATACGAGCAAGCATATTGGGACCTAGGCCGAAATGAGACAGCGTACACAACAGGTACCCCCAGTCCACCCTATCGAAAGCTTTTTCCGCATCCGTGGAAAGTAAGAGGGTGGGCTGGGAGGACCCCCTCACATGGGAGATCAAGGAGAGTGTGCGCAGGGAGTTGTCCCTCGCCTCCCTCCCAGGGACAAAACCGGTTTGGTCCAGAGAGACCAAACTCGGAATAAAGGGTAGTAGTCTGATCGCGATCGCCTTAGTGTACAGCTTAGCGTCCAAGTTCAGTAAAGATATTGGACGGTAGCTGCCACATAAACTCGGGTCCTTCCCAGGCTTGGGAAGGACCGTTATATGAGCGTGAAGGGTTTCCTGCCGGAAGCCCGATACCCCGGAGGCCGAATTAGCGTAGGACGTAAAAAATGGTAGTAAGGTATCCGCGAAGGTACGAAAGTATGAAACCGACAGCCCATCCGGCCCTGGGGCCTTGCCCCCAGCCATTGACTTGAGGGCGAATGCAAATTCCGAAGATGTAAAATTTGCCTCTAGGGAACTCATCGCCGCCGTGGACAAAGTAGGGAGTTTGGCATGAGTCAGATATTCGCGAATAGAGGCAGTCCCATCAAGACCCGACGCACCCGGCCCATTAACGCAATCAAGTCGCTGATAAAACTCCCGAAATACTTTGGCTATCTCGGCGGTCTTAAAAACGAGGCTATCGGAGGAGGATTTAATTTTAGAAATAAAGGCGGCTGTTTTTTTCTGTTGGAGCGAACGGGCCAGGATACGACTAGGCCTATCCCCCCATTCGTAGAAGGGTTGAGACACCAATCTCATCCGAGACGTATGCTCGGCATGAAAGAGAGCCTTCAACTCCTCCCTTTTCTGCGTGAGAGAATAAAAAATAGAGGGAGAGTTCGAAACCTTATGTAATTTCTCAAGAGCACTAATTTCCTCTATCAGATGGGTTTGCTGAGCCATCCTTTCCCTTTTCTTACTGGAACCCAATTCTATGAGTTTACCACAGATGTGGGCCTTGTGAGCCTCCCAAAGTACTCCCGGGGACACGTCAGGGGATGCATTGTCTCTAAAGTAGTTTGAAAGACTAACCCCAAGTTCCCTAACATCCAACTCATCCGAGAGTAGAGAGTCATTCAATCTCCAATTAGTAGATTTAACTGGTAGAGAGGGTACACGCAGCCGCAGGCTAAGCGGGGCATGATCAGAAATCGTAGAGACAGCAATACTAGCATCCAAAATAAGATCCAAATAATGGTGGCTAACTAAGAAATAATCTATTCTCGAATGAGATTGATGCAAATGTGAAAAATGGGTAAAATCCTTCTCTTGCGGATGTAGTAGTCGCCAGGCATCTATCAACTGAACCGCTAGAAGCCGCTTACGCACAAACGCCAACCTCCTATAAGGAATGCAGGAAGTACACCGCAAAGTATCCAAGCGTGGGTCCAGAGGTACGTTGAAGTCACCCGCTAATACAATACATCCCTTCGCAAAATCTTGTAAATTATGAAGTGTGGTGGAGAGAAAGCCTGCCTGTCCCTGGTTCAGTGTGTAGAAGTTAGCGAATGTACATGAGAGGTTGCCCAGACTGCCCTTTAAAAACAGAAATCTGCCACAAGGATCAACTAAACTGTCTTCTAAAACAAATGACGTGCCCCTCCTGAAACCAATGGCCACACCCTTCGCCTTAGCCACATCAGAGAGGGCGTAAAACCAAGTAGGGAAGAGGGGATCAAAAAGTTTAACTCCTGTAGTATGCGTGAGGTGGGTTTCTTGTAGAAACACCACATCACCTCGCAGCCTCTTAAGTTCCCTAAACAAGGAGTGATGCCTCCCTGGAGTATGGAGACCCCGGATATTCCAGGAAAGCAAATTAAGTGCGGCCATTGGTTATATTCCCTAAAACAGCAAAACCACTAATACCGTTTGGATCGGTTCGGAGGAAGGGCAGGGGGGGAGGCAAAAGAGAGGGGAGGATGGGGACAAGAAATAGAGGGAGGATGTAAGTAAAAGGAGAAACAGATAGGCTGAGTAGAGAAAGAAACAGGAAGAAAAAGAGGAAGGAGAGAGAGAGAAAGTGACATAGTGCCAGAGGACGTAACAACAACCATGTATTGCACGCAAACTAGTGCAGTGCCTAGCCCGGTGTACCACGGGGCCCAACCCCCCGGAGCAGATGAAACCCAAAGGGTCGCCAACCCCAAGGCATCGGCCCCCACGACACCCCAGGACACAGGGGGAGGCCATCAACGTCAGTCGCCCGTGCATGACCAAACAAGGCATACCGCAGGCAACGAGCCTGATGACGGCACCAGAGCAAGAGAATAACATGCTGCGACCATGCAGTCAACCCCGAGCCAACCACGCCAGGCTAAGTGCCAAAAGCGTGAGCGCAGGCCCGAGGATGACTGCAAACGATCCACCTCAAAACGGAAAACTTACAACATGGGCATTCCAGAACTATACCAAAGTGACCAGTATGAAAAGCATGCAATAAAAATAAAAATAAAACTAGCCAGAACATGTAGAGAACAAACAACCTAGCGCAGGTAGTGGGTAAACTAACAGTTACAGTAGAAACGGACAACAGTCCAACGAATACTTGCAGTGTAGCAACACGGAGCACATCCCGATCAGATAGCGGAAAAGAGACCACGGCGGGGATATTCAATACGCCTGAGATCCTACACCAGTGGACGCCGAGCGGCGTTTCTTAGAGACCTTCCGCCAAGACCCCTCAGGGGGAGCAGAAAGGGCTGGGATACGATCCTGCCAGCCAGGCAATTCTGGGGGGTTAATGTTGAGATCCAAGCAGAATGCATCCAACTCCTCAGGGAAACGAAGAACGGCAGTTTTCCCATCTCTGGATGCGATGAGGGCTAAGGGAAAGCCCCCACCTATAAGTGATAGACGCCTCTCTAAGCTTTTCCGTGAGGGGCTTCAGCGCCCGCCGGCACTCCAGAGTTTCCCTGGCCAGATCAGGAAAGAAAGAGAGAACCGCACTGTCAAAATCAATTTACGCCACACCCCTCGCCTTTTTCATGATCAGCTCCTTTTCTTCGAAGTAGTGGACTCTGCAGATGACGTCCCGAGGAACATCAGAGGATAGGTTGCGAGGGCGCAATGCGCGATGGACTCTATCCAGCAACAGGGGATGATCCGCCGGCCTACCGAGTAGGCCGTTGAATATACCGCGCACGGAGTGCACCAAGTCCTCGTCCCCAGTCGCCTCAGGGAGCCCCCTGATATGAATGTTGTTCCGGCGGTTCCGGTTCTCCTGGTCTTCAATCTTGTATAACGCCATCCTGTGCGCTATCGCCAGCTACCGGGTAGTGGTCTGCAAGTCTCTGATTGTCTGTCCAGGCGCAGCTCCGAGTCATCCACCCGTTATAGAACCTGCGCAAGGTCTGTGCGTACACCCGACACCTCTTTCTTGATCGTACGCTCCAGACTCAGGAGCATAGACGCCAGATCTGCCGTAGTGGGGATATTCGAGCCGCTCAACGGAATCGGTTGTGTGGACGTACCTCCCCCTCCGTCCGAGCCGCCAGATGAAGCCGGGCAGAGGTCTCTGCGCACAGGCCGCAATCGGAGGGCGGAGCCCCCCCCCCGCACCACGAGGCGAGCGGCCTAGGCCGTCCGAGTCGGGAAAGTCCTCCGACTCCGCCGCTAGGAACCGCCAGATTGAAGAGTTAGGGCTCCCCTTCTTAGGTACAGTCTTTCTCGTCTTCCGTCCCATGTTTGCCATAAAGATGTGGACCGGGATATAGCAAGAAAAACAGTGCCGTCGTCGGAGCTCACACGAGACACGTCCTCACTGTCTCATGTTCCGCGTCAGTTGTACAGTTTATAGCTCACACTAAAGGTGGAATTATTTTTTTAAATAATTTAGCTCTGTTTAATTTTTTTACATCACAGATACCTGACATTTTAGCAGAGGTGTGTAGACTTTTTATATGCACTGTATACAGAACGGCCATCCTGTAGCAGTAAATATGCTATAAGGCGGTTGTGAAGTGGTTAACATATGCATACATGAATTTCAGCCTTTAAAAACAATACATGGTAACTAAAATGTATTATTCCATATATTTATGCTATAAAAATCACTTAAATAGCCATGGCAACACAGCAGAAGTCAGTCTCGGATCATTCATAAGCATGCTGCTACTTTTGCATGCAGACTGTCCTAGGTAATGCCCACATTTGATGTCCAGCTTTGATCATTGAAAGAACCGAAATCCATAGACAAAAATGAGCAGCCCATGGTTGCTAGGGCAGGTGAGGAAAGAGATAGATTATTCTGGATGTCCTCCAGCCAGGAAATGAGACAGGCTCTGACTTACTGTACCTTCCATTGAATACTGATTGTTCTGTACAGTGGCAGAAGGCAGTCTGCCTATGAAAACAAGGCAGATTGCCATTTTTGGTTTGGAACCTGTGTTCCTGAACACCGATCCATGTCTTCCACTAGTAAAAGCACCTCCCCCACTACACTGAATCACCAGCTAGGCACACAGTTAACCCTTTGATCACCCTGATGTTAACCCCTTCCCTGCAAGTGTCATTAGTAAAGTAACAGTGCACATTTTTAGCACTGATCACTGTATTAGTGTCACTGGTTCACAAAAAAGTGTCAGGTGTCCAATTTGTCGGCTGCAATATGGCAGTCCCGCTACAAGTTGCCGATCGTTGCCATTACTAGTAAAAAAAATATATAAAATATATAAAACTGTACGTGCCATAGTATGTAGACGCTATAACTTTTTTAACAGAAATATGTAGCAGAATACATATTGGCCTAAATGTATGAAGACATTTTTTTTTAAATCAGAAAAGGTTTTTATTGAAAATAGGCAGAAATAAAGTAACATACACAGACAGATCAACAATATCATGGTACAGCTTCACATTTTATACAGAACACGTGACAGTACAGAATTCGTATACAAAAATATATTTGGATCATAAAAGACATCTGGAGTGCATATAGGAAGAAATATTGCCAGATATTTCCCTGTACAACAAATGTCCCTCTCTCCTCATAAACATGACCTGACTGTGTCACCAGTAATCCTACATATTGGCAAAGAGCTTGAAACAAAAGAAAATCAAAGAGAGAGAAAAGAAAAAGGAAAAAGGAAAACAGGCAAAACAAAACCAAAGCTGGAACAAAAAGTGAAGGTAATCCCACAGTCGGTCATGGCTCATAGAAGTCATTGCTTCCCCGGATAATCTCTCTAGGGGTACCGCACACCATCCCACCCCCACCACTCTTGCAGCTCCATTCTCCATAGCACATATCCCAAACTAAACTAAGCTAGACTAGCCCCCCCTTGTACTAATATATTAACCCTGTAGTAATCTATCTCTCACCAGTTCAAGAGGACCTAATCCCGGGGTATCTAACCAGGGTTGCCATATTCCATAGAACTTCTTCAATACATTTCGGTGTTGGTACGTTAGTTTCTCGCGTATTAATAAACTGTTGACTCGTTTCACCCACTGTCCACCCGTCGGTACCCTCGGAGTAATCCAAAGCCGCGCAATTTCTTTGCGGGCAATATAGAGTGAACGTATAACAGCAATATGGCCATTAGGCGACAAATCGGGTAGCTCCAGGGCACCGAGCAGGCAGACAACTGGGTCCTGTAGAACAGGTATTTGAAATACAAGTGAGATGGTCTCCAGCACATACTTCCAGTACCGGAAGAGTTTTGGACATGTATGAAGACATTTGATTGCTTACATGTTTTTATTGGATATGTTTTAGAGCAGAAAGTAAAAAATATATTTATTTTTTTCAAAATTCTCATTTTTTGTTTACAGCATAAAAATAAAAGCTGCAGAGGTGATCAGATACCACTAAAAGGAACCTCTATTTGTGGGGAAAAAGGGACATCAATTTTGTTTGGGTACAGCGTCGCACGCAATTGTTAGTTAAAATAAGTACAGGGCCGTATGGGAAAAAAAATGACCTGGTCAGCAGTGTTAATTTTGGCAGCAAATTTCGATTTAGTTTTAGTCTTTTGACTAAAATGTAAAATATAAATCCTGCGCTAATGTCTCAATAAAAAGTGACCAGCACTATAACGGACATCTTGTGTGTACAGAATAAATAAAAAATATTGCAGTGCCAATCACATAAATAAGAAAAATTCATATATACACAATTTTTCTATTTTTATGTGTAGTATTACACTGGTTCTCAACATTTGTTAGCAATTCACAGTCACAATTTGTTGCATCTATTGTTTATGTGAATTTTTCTTATTCATGTGATTAGCGCTGCACTGTTTTTTGACTAAAAGGCCATTTTTGTTTTAGTCTTATTTTAGTCATCTGCAATTGTTTTTGTTTTAGTCAACTAGAAACAGTACATTTTAGTCGACTAAAATAATTGTAGTAGGCTCAAACTCATTTTAGCTGTCTAAAATCAAATGGGTTTAGATAAATTGTAATGCATTATTTAAGCATTTCTCTACAATTTTCAAACTCATTATATATTCCTGGAGAAATCGAATATGTTTTCATGGTATAAGGTTTGAACATGCACTACAGACACCGATTTAGTTGTTATATAAGGTAGCTATTTAATTAAAGCCAAGAATATTGCTTTTATGACAGAAGTAAAACGTTAAAAAACAAAAACAAAAAAAAAACTCCAAAAACTCTTTGCATGATGATGTTACCATGCAGTGCACATGTATATGAACTTTAACAGATAAAGATTCTGAGCTGAACACAGCAAAACATTTCAGCAGCTACAAGCACACAGCACGCTGCACAGACACTGTCACTGTCACAGCATAATAAACCAATACTCAAGAGTAATGCTTATTTTTACAATAAGAATCAGAATAAGAATTCTGTGCTAAGTGCCACTATATCTCAAAACTGAACAGCATCAATAATACATATCCCAACACAGAATATAAATACTGTATTT
Organism: Rana kukunoris; assembly: GCA_029574335.1. NCBI lineage: Eukaryota > Metazoa > Chordata > Amphibia > Anura > Ranidae > Rana > Rana kukunoris. The sequence continues at coordinate 146,312,483 of CM056054.1, read as the reverse complement.
ATTGGCGTACAAAACTCACTTTTTTACCCTAAAAATAGAGGGTAAACTGTGCCTGCGTGTTATACGCAGGGGGCTGTGGAAAGGTTTTTTCCTGAAACTTTCCTCTTAAAGTTAGGGTGCGTGTTATATGCCTGTGCGTGTTATACGCCGATAAAAACGGTACTGTAGTTATTAAATTTTTACCCTGAAAATAGAGGGTAAACTGTGCCTGTGTGTTATACGCAGGGGGCTGTGGAAAGTTTTTTTCCCTGAAACTTCCCTCTTAAAGTTAGGGTGCGTGTTATACTCCGATAAATATGGTACATTTGAAAGTAAAAATGTTTTGCTGTCCCTTTAACTTTAATTCCAAAACACACTCACAAATTCATTGTATGTGAATTAATAATTCAAAAACTGTATAGGGTAACACATAAACACTGAATCCACCCATATCACACAAAAGTGATGAAGACATGTTCAAATGGTAATAAATAAAACTACAGTGCTAACGTGTGGCCAAAAATAATATCCAATAAATGGTTAAAAAACTCAGTGCTCCATTCCAATGCGATCTCTACCAACTCACGTATTTGCTCCTTACCAGAGAATTAGACCCCTAAAGCCAGAAGGTGTAACAGTGCCATAGTAGATAAGAATGAAACTATAGAAACCAGTCTCCACCATCCCAGGTCTCTCCACTGCATTATGCACCATTCCAGGAAGAAGAACAGAGATACTTCATAGTGTATTATTCCAAAATACTTGATTTATTAAAGAAAGAAATATTGTGCTTAAAATGTTTTAAAACGAAATGTAGCATGTACAGCAGACATACGTGATGACGTCAACGCTAAGCTCCACCAGATGAGTTTCCCCAGCCCTTGGATGATGTCTCATATGACGAAATGCATTGGTAGAAGCTTAGCCTTGATGTGTTCAAGAACGCCCGCTCTGCCACGTTATCATTGCCCGGACCAAATTTTGCATCTGAAATGCTCTTTTTGAGCGCAGATTTAAGTTTTGTTACATTTGTTTTCTTGATACAATACATTATTTTTATTTATTTTTTAAAACATGACAAATCCATCAAATAAGAATTAAAACATCAATATTTGATATGCAAGGTAAAGCATTTGATGAATGTTACCACTTGTGCTTTGTATACTTCATATCTTAGAGAATCTGTTTATGTTATGTATTGTAAGTAGAAAAATGTGTGGGAAATGACTGCGTGTAATTATCATCTCTTTTCTATGTGGTAGCATACAAAGAGCTTGCTATGTGGTAGCAAACACTTTAAATGTTTTGAGAAAGGTAGCTTAGATGCTGTAGCAGAATAGTGTAGTAATGTTAACACATGTGAAGTATCATAGTATAAGACTTGACATACAACATTGTTTTAACCGGAGTCAGACAGAGGTTAACAGGTTTCTCAGTTTAATGGCGCGTACACACGACTGTTTTTAATGTCATGGAAAAAAACAACGTTTTCATTCTTGTCAAGCCTGCCTTGCATACACACGATTGTGAAAAAAAATGCTTGAGCAAAGCGCGGTGACGTACAACACGTACGACGGCTCTATAAAGGGGAAGTCCCATTCAGATGGCGCCACCCTTTGGGCTGCTTTTGCTGATTTCATGTTAGTAAAAGTTTGGTGAGAGCCGATTTGTGCTTTTCGGTTATCACGCTTTTCAGTCTCTTACAGCGTGATGAATGTGGCATCTCCATTACAAACGCTAGTTTTACCAGAACGCTCCCGTCTCATGCTTGATTCTGAGCATGCGCAGTTTTTTCCTGTTGTTAAAGCCTACACACGACCATTTTTCACGCAGTAAAAAACGACGACGTGAAAAACAAGGAGAAAAATTAGAGCATGTTCTAAATTTTTAATGCCCATTTTTCACGTCGAGAAAAATGCTTTGGAGCCCACATCATTTTTAATGACCAATTTACAAGATGGAATTTTTCACGTCATGAAAAACGGTCGTGTGTGTGCGGCATAAGAGATACTCACATGTGCAATGTTTGAGATGTTCCTCTAACTGGGTCAGTTTCCCTACATGCTCAAAGCTAATGGAGAAAAACAGTTGCCATTGGTTTCACCTAATAATATGGTGTTACATCTGAAATACATCTTTGTTAGCTCATGTTACATTTTGTGTCAATCAATGTTACATTTGTTTTCTTGAAACAATACATTTAATAAAATGTTTAAAAACAAATGACAAATACATCAGAAAGCATTGAAACATTCATCTTTGATGTGCAAGATTAAATATTTAATGAATGTTCCCACATGTGATTTCAAGCCTTTGTATACTTCGCTTTGGGAATATCTTACAGTCTGTTTATGTGATATATTGTAGGCAGCAAAATGTGTGGGAACTGACTGGATGTAATTATTATTCTTTCTATTCTACATGGTAGCATACATGCTAAAGACAATATGCTTCTATTTTGTGACAGCTCAATGCTGACATTTGATCAACTAAAATAACATACTGAAGCTTAATATGCCACACTGACCGATTTAATCACACTTTTAATTGCCTAATCAGACATAATTTGCATCTCTATAGGATAACAGTGTGCTCCTTACCTGATTAACATTATCTTGAATAATGTATAAGTGATGTAAAAAAAATGGCTGTTTGCTAAAATTCAAATATTTCAATAATTTAATAAGTTAATTTTTATTCTTCCTGATTATATTGCCTCAAGTGATTTTCCCCAAACATGTAAACTAAGGGTCCTTTCACACGTGTGGACCGTTCGTCCGTTTTTAGATGTCCGTTTTTTGACCGCAATGCTTTCCTATGGGTCCTTTCACACGCATCCGTTAATGTCCGTCTCCGTTAAGCTCCGTTTTTTTGAACGGAAGAAAACCCTATTTTTTTTCTGTCAAAAAAACGGAACGGACGAAAAACGGACGTTAGCGGACGATCCGTTTAACATCCGATCTGCTAACGTCCGTTTTTCATCAAAATATGTAATAAAAAAAAAGTTCTAACCAAAAAAAAAACGGATGAAAAAACGGATGAAAAAACTGATGAAAAACGGATGAAAAACGGATGAAAAACGGATGAAAAACTGATCAACTGATGATAAAAAAACGGATCTAAAAAACGGTCCGCACGTGTGAAAGGACCCTAAAGCGTATTCAATGTTTGTCCAGATGTACAAGGTATGCAGAGGACTGTAAATTGCAGCTATGATGTATATTATTTTAAATAGACTTGGAAAAGGGTATTTGGGATTTTTCAGGTGCTTTGCATTAGACAGCACTCAATTCATTAAAAATGTATCATTTATTAAAGTTTACACTTAAGTATCATTTCATATAGTTTCTGCTTTTCAAGAGGGTGTTATGATGACAAAATCCCGACATGTTTCACCCACCGGGCTTCTTCAGGAGATATTTTGTCCACTATTGGTCATAGCATTTTATCGAATAAACTTACAGGGCCAGATTCTCAGCTGAGATACGACGGTGTATCTCCAGATACATCGTCGTATCTCTGTTTTTTTCCCCGGGTATCTATGCGTCTGATTCCTAGAATCATTCACGCATAGATACGGCGTAGATCCGACTGGCGTAAGTCACTTACACTGTCGGATCTTAGATGTAATTCGACGCCGGCCACTAGGTGGCGTTTACGTCGATTTCTCATTTGCTTATGCAAATGAGAAAGATACGCCGATTCCCGAATGCTTTTACGCCGCCTCGTCGTCGTTTACGTAGTTTCCGTAAGCGTAAACTTACCCCTGCTATATGAGGGGTAAGTTTACGAAGGTCCGTCGTATGCCATGTTAAGTATGGCGTCGGGATAGCGTTGTCTTTTTTCGTCGTTTACGTCGTTTAACTAAGTCGTTCGCGAATAGGGCATTGCGTAAGTGATGATCACGTCGTTTTCACGTCGGTTTCAACTACGTTTTCCGACGTGAGTTGGGACATGCGCACTGGTTTTTTTTTTCAGGCCGGCGCATGCGCAGTTCGTTTGGCATGGGGGCGCGCTTAACTTAAATACAAGCCGCCCACTTCAATTTACGCGGGGATACGCCGGGCCAATTACACTACGCCACAGCACGTTACGGAGCAAGTGCTTTGAGAATACGGCACTTGCTCTAGTAAGTTGCGGTGACGTAGTGTAAATGACTTATGCTACGCCGGCGCGGGATGTACGTGAATCTGGCCCACAGTAGAAGTTCATGCACAGCAATCATTAAAGTTGTTTTCTGGAAACAATATTGTACTAAAAAATGTTTCATTTACACGCTTACCCCACATTTTTTGATATATCACTTGAACAGATAGCTTGAGTTATTTTCTTACTATCGTCCAACCAGGTTGGATTGTGTATGTCCACAGGAGGCATATATGGGCCTGGATGAATTAACTAAAATATAGGCCTAGTTCCCATTGCATACAAACCATTCATAATTGTTTTTGCAGAAAGGAGCACTAAATAAATAAAACGTACAAAGTGTTATACAGGTAACAACCACACAGGGGCGCAGGATCTTCACAGGATTATGTGGGATCAACAGTGAGAAATAGTTTATGTTGTCCCATCTGGTTGGACGATAATAGGAATATCTGTTTTGAATAATTCAAGCTATCTGTTTAAAGCGTTTGCATGCCCCCCCCCAAAAAAAAAACTTTAAGGCAAAGGCATAATGAGCTAGTATGCACAGAATACTAGCTCATTATAAAAAATACTTACCTTAGAACAAAGCTCCCACGGGGCTGTCCAGTCACTGCTGAGGGAGCTGACATGTTCCCTCCGGGTTTCTTCCTGGTTCGCGGCCCTGGCGCTGTGAGTGGCCGGAGCCACGATGATGTCAAGTTCCGGCACAATACGCCAAAATTTGCCGGAACCTTCACTGACGTCAGCAGCTTCATGCAAAGTGAATATCTCCTAAACGTACAGGTTTAGGAGATATGCATTTTACCTACAGGTAAACTTTATTATATGCTTACCTGTAGGTAAAAATGACCAAGTGGACAATACAATCGCTTTAAGTGATACTGTATATCAAAAAATGTGGGATAGGCACATGAATGAAACATCATTGACTATAATATTGTCTCTTGAAAACAATTGTAACAATTTCTGTGCATGAACTTATACTGTATGTTTATTTGATAGAATGCTATGACCAGTAGCGGACAATATATCCCCTTGAAGATGCCCCGGTGGGTGAAACATGTCAAGATGTTGAACTATATAAAAAGATAAAGTGCAAAAAGTTTTTGTTTGAAAAGTTTTTAATTGTTTTCTAATAAATGAGGAATTTTTAATGAATTGTGTGTCGTCTGATGCAAAGCACCTGAAAAATCCTAAATGCCTCTTTCCATGTCTATTTGATTATACGGGATGTGGTGCTGTAATTCTGTGGCGATTCACCCACTCTTACTTCCTTTGTAAATTATTTTGTTCTAAAAGTTAAATTTGTCTATTAGATATCTATTATAAAAAATTTGTACTTGGATCTGACTGCAGGCCAGATTAAAAAACAGGTTGCTTTTACACTGTGCAAGATCCTTCATGTACACCCATCTCTAGGGTTTGCCTGCTAACTATTGTAAGCATCCTGCCCTTTACACTTTAGGGATAATGTATTAATAATGTCTCCCTGGTTTTACACACTTTTCACCCTACATTTACACAGTTTCAATTCAACTTGAAACATGTGTCTTTCATGGGGGATAATTGTGTGAAACTTGGGTGAAAACAATGAGAAATAGATCAATTTGTTTGTTTGCCTTATTATGTTCTATTTCCCTGGTGTTTCCACTTTTCCTATTAGTATTTTTATGACTTGTGGAATATGTGCCCCTGATCCCTGCCCAGTTTCTGTGTTTTTAGCTTATGCTTAGGTAAACTTATCAAATATGATTTCTCATATTGTGGATTACATGTTTCTTTTTTTTTTTTACGTTGAGCATTTGTAGGTGCAATAAATTGCTATATCTTACATTTGATTAGCAGGCTGCCCTATTTTTTGCTGGTGAAGGTAAAACTTTTTTTTGCTAACATGCCACTTTTTTTTCAAATGAATAACAATTCAGAGGATAGTTCTCTTCCCATTCCCAAGTAACATATTGTAAAGTTCGGGGAACCAGCTAGATCGCAGGACACAGGCTTTTAAATCAAAACTGAGGTTTATTAAACTTAAATGGCTTCACAGCAGCAAAAACAAAATAAATAATCAGTCTCACCGACTTGTAGAGCTCAGTACTGCTATCGCAGTTAAACAGTCCTTGCAGGTAAGTTCCCAAGTAGCAGGCTTCCAGGCAGGACACTGCCAAGTGCTTTCACAGCTTTCCACAGCTTTCACAGCTTTTCACAGCTTTCACAGCTCTCCACTATACTCCTCCCACCTCACCTACAACTTCCTGTCTTGCTTTAAGCCACATCCTTGGACAGGTGTGTTAACCCTTTCTGTTCCCTTAAAGGGACCACAGTCCAAACAGAGGGGAAATATAGCGTCCTTCCAGGACCCAGCCATGGCGTCCTGTACAATATTTATACTTTTCTTAACTCTGCAAGTAAAGCCTATGTTTTCTTAAAAAGAGATTCCTTATTGCATGAGTAGAGTAAATCTTTATATTTCCCCCAATAACTTGTGCAAATTTTGAAGTTTCAACATGCATTGGTTGATCCGATTACAACACAGTAACTAATTTGTGTATATAATAATTATGTACAGTAGGTTTGTGTGTATATATTGTGACAAGAAGTCAGGTAAATCTGTGGGTGTCAAGATAAAATAAAAAGTTATCAGCGCATATACATTTACCACTGAGAGTCTGGCATCAAACCAGGGCAAAAACAACCAAGTGTAAACCGTGCAACAATGTGCAAATGCATAAATAATAAATATCAATTAAAATTGACAAATAGTTGCGTGCGTGGTGTTGTGGTAAGTTTTAAAGGTGATATTCTTGGATGAAGCTGCGAGGTGCAGCGTAACATGTAAGACCCAGAACCGGAAGTAGACGTGCAACCCGATCGTTTTACTCGTCTGTTTGTTTTACTTTAAATGTAAGTTGCTACTTTTTTCATTAAATCTTAATTTTACGTACTTCACTATGGTACCATCCTTCTTTATTTGAGTACTACTGGAACAGCTCCAACCACACACTCTGGAACGTTGGACCCACACTAGGACTACCACACCATCCCATACAGAGGATAGAGGGACATCTGCTGGAGATCCATCTAAAGTGTTACACATATTAAGGCTTTTCCCTTGCCTTACCAAGGTAAGCGCAATGAGAGCTCACTTCATCCACGAATATCACCTTTAAAACTAACCACAACACCACGGACACAACTATTTGTCAATTTATTTGATATTTATTATTTATGCATTTGCACTTTGTTGCACGGTTTGCACTTTGTTGTTTTTGCCCTGGTTTGATGCCAGACTCTCAGTGGTAAATGTATATGCGCTGATCACTTTTTATTTTATCTTACCACTATTGTATTATTATTTACTACAACTTAGATCCAGCAGCATTTATATTATTTTTCACTCTTTTCTATTTGGTGGCGCAAGAGCCTCACAAATTCATATTCAAATCTGTGGGTGTTGTCACAGACGGGAGATACATTTCTGCCTTGTTTAGACAATACACCAATTACTACCAGGAGTCGGCTGCAGAAGTAGCCAGAAAGGTTTAGGGCATTGGAAAACTTCAGCTGTTCAGAATGAGGCAATAAAGGCTTCTATAAGTAATCCAGAGGATGACTACTGATTGCTGCATCCTGAGTTTTTTTGAGTTCAGGAGAGCAGTGAGAAAGACTTCTGAAGAAATGAGGTTGTTGTTGATTTTTCTGTGTGATAAAAATCAAAAATACTATTGTTTCTCTGCTGTATGACCAGCAGTGTCTGCTCAGCAGTAGGCTGTGCCAGACTCCATAGATAGGTTCCTTTGTGGTGAAGGTAGACGCCCCAAGTGGCCAGGGTTTATTTTATGTTTTGTTTATGCTGTTTGGATGCTTGCACTTGTTTCCAGCAATATGGAAGAATAAACCAAACTCTTTGTTTTCAACCATCTTCGGCTGCCTCTCTGTATAATTCAGTGTGTAGTGAACCCATCCAGGGGGTCACACACCCTCGCTACCGAGCTAACGCCTTACACATGGTGGAGTGCCGCGGGCAGTTAAAGTAAACCCATAAAGAGCGATTTATCTTGGTTCTCCTCTTTTCTGGAAAACCGATCGCAAACAGTGAAGTTAGGACCTTTCACATCTGAAAAACGCACAGTAACATGCGGAGTCCCTCAAGGATTGCCTCTGTCACCAGTGCTGTTTAACATCTATCTTCGTCCTCTTTTTGAGATTATCAGCAGCCAAAAACTGCTCTACCACTCATACGCAGACGACACGCAACTGTATTTCCGCATTTGCAATAAAAAGGATCACCGCCTCAATCTAGAGACATGCCTCTCTTTGATAGAGGACTGGATGACAAAGAGTTATCTTAAACTCAACGGAGCGAAAACAGAACTTCTTCTGTTTCACGCCAAACAAAGGAATCAACCTGCAACAACCTGGACACCCCCGCCCATTCTGGGCAAAATCATCACCCCTAGCGCCAAAGTCAAAAGTCTCGGGGTCATCTTTGACTCCTATATGACAATGGACGTACAAATAGGGTCAGTAGTCAGCGGATCCCACCATCTGCTGCGCCTACTACGTAGACTTACCCCTTTCATCCCCAAAGAAGATTTAGCGGTCGTGGTGGGAGCAATTGTGAACTCCAGATTGGATTATGCAAATGCCCTTTACCTCGGACTCCCCAAATACCAAATCGCTCGTCTGCAAGTCGTTCAAAATACGGCCGCCAGACTTGTGACTGGAAAAAAACCCTGGGAATCCATCTCACCTTCACTGAGATCCCTTCACTGGTTACCAGTCAAAGACAGGATTGCTTTTAAAGCTCTCTGTCTAACGCATAGATGTGTCCATGGGAATGCCCCCCAATATCTATGCGATAAAATAAAAGCTCACAATCCCAATCGCATCCTGCGATCCACCAATCAGAACCTACTACAGATCCCAAAAGCCAACTACAAGTCCAAAGGAGAAAGAAGATTCGCCGTCCAAGGCCCCAGACTATGGAACGCTTTACCAACCAGCATTCGGTTGGAGGCGAATCACTTAGCCTTCAGGAGAAAGATCAAGACTCATCTCTTTTGATATCAAAGGAGACAGGAACAACAAGCGCCCAGAGGCGATTCAGTTCGCATTTGCCGCGCTATATAAGTTTTTCATTCATTCATTCATTCATAAAGTAAAGCCCCCCTATTATCTGGAGAAGCCCAAAAGGCATATTTTGATTTGGAGCTTGCAGACGCAAAAAACTATGATCGGTTAAAAGAGGAAATATTGGCACGTTTTGGTGTAACCCTGGATGTCCATGCTCAGCGGGTCCACAATCAGCTGAGGTAGCCACCTCGGTTGCAGATGTATGACCTCATCCATTTGGCTAAGAAATGGCTGCAGCCAGAAACTCTGTCCGGACCAAAAATTTTGGAGCGAGTAGTCATGGGCAAATTTCTTAGGTCTCTTCCCAACAATCTGCAGAAATGGGTGAATCATGGTGGTCCGGAAACTGCAGACAAACTTGTAGACCTGGTCGAAAGGTACCTAACAACAGAGAATTTGTCCTCTTCCACCATAGACGCACAGACTTTCCACCCCAAGACCAGACCCTCCCCACCTATATAATGAAAAATCCTTTGCGCTAAAACAATCAATAGTGAACCGAATAAATATTGCTAAGATTGCAGCAAAAACTGATTTTTTTACCAATACACAAGTGTAGCATAGAATAAAAAAGTGAATTTGCTCAAAAAAACACACATCAATCAATAAAAACATATATGTGATAAATATTGACATAAGCAATAAGTGAGAAATAAATTAAATTAAATATAAAGTCCATCTGTGTCAAAAGTCCATAAAAGTGCAAAACATGCAGTGCACCAAGATGCTTAAACATAGCTGTGTAGCTCACAGTAAAGTGCAAGTGCTCCTTCGTGTAGACAGCCTCACAGGCCTCTCACCTTGGTAGCATAAAACAATGCTGTGATAGTGGGTCAAATTGCCCGTGCCACTCCAGAAACAAACAGCCTCACAGGACTGTCCCCAGATAAAGGCATGAGCCGTAACGCGTAGGGATACAGGGATACAGACGTACACCTGGAAGTGACGTGAAATATTTGGCAGATGCCGCCTTGTTTTATTTGATGCCTGCTTTTATTTACTTATGTAAGGAGATTACTTTGTTTCAATAAATTTGCACTTTATTACATACTACACCATTGGAGGCCTATCTCTCTTTATGTTTGCCGGAGTATTATAGCTAAGGGGAATATTGCAGGACCTAAGGAAGATTGACACGTTCCTGGTAATATCAACTATCGGTGGATTTATCCAGAGGATTTGTTTGAATGCACCTATTTTTCTATAGTGAGGTGAGGGGCCTGTGAGGCTGTTTGTTTCTGGAGTGGCATGGGCAATTTAACCCACTATCATGGCATTGTTTTTGCTACCAAGGTGAGAGGCCTGTGAGGCTGACTACACGGAGGAGCACTTGCACTTTACTGTGAGCTACACAGCTACGTTTAAGCATCTTGGTGCACTGCATGTTTTGCACTTTTATGAACTTTTGACACAGATGGACTTTATATTTAATTTAATTTATTTCTCACTTATTGCTTATGTCAATATTTATCACATATATGTTTTTATTGATTGATGTGTGTTTTTTTGCGCAAATTCACTTTTTTATTCTATGCCTCCCCACTTATAGGTAAGACTGCATCAAGGGATGGGGGTGGAGAGAGGGACCAAATAGCAACTAGAGGTATTATCAGGACTACCGCTAATGTTTGGTGAGAGCAGCCTGGAAGACCCATCCCACAGGAGAGGACCAGAAGATTGATTTGTTACCGTTGCCAGGAAGAGGGACATGTAGCAGCGGTTTGCCCATGGGTGATGAACCCATGCAGTGTGACTTTCTGACAGAGAGACGACAGTCCCTTTTTGCAACCACATGCACTGCAGTAAAAGGAAATGAGAAACCTTTATGTAGAATGTGCTTAGATGTAAAAGTTGTGGTATTGTTGGATTCAGGTAGCCTGGTCACCTTAGTGAAAAGTGATCTAGTGGTGGGAAAAACCTTACATCCTAGGAAAATGGTTATGTACATGGAGACACTCGAGAATATCCGGTGACTACGGTTTCCTTTGAAACCTCCCTCGGTAACTTCTGTCACCAGGTGGGTTTAGTTACCAAAATGCCACATGACGCCATTGTGGGAAGTGATTTCCCAAAGTTCTGGGAACTCTGGGACTGCCCAGATTCCCCAGTAGGTGGTTTTTCTGAGCCTGAAACATCTACTGCAGAAACCTCTAATTGTGAGGATTCTCCTAAGTTTCCATTCTCAGTCTTAGCAGGGGAAACACCAGTCCCTAGGGAAGAGCCTGCTACCTCAGAAGAGGAACAGCGGCCGATAGGGTTTGATGACCTCGAGGTGCACAGAGAAAATTTTATCACTGAGCAATTGAGGGACCCCACATTGCTAAGATCCTGGGAGAATGTACTAAAGATACATGGGGAGCTAGTTAACCCTGATGAAAGGGTTGCCCTCCCTTACTTCATTATTGAAAGGGACCTGTTATATCGAGTGTCACAGAGGATAGAGGACACCATTGAGCAACTGGTAGTGCCTAAACCGTACCGCAAGATGGTTTTGGAACTGGCCCATGGGCACATTCTTTGGGAAACATTTGGGAGCAGAAAAACCCAGGAGAGGATCACCCAGAGGTTTTATTGGCCTGGGATCACTAAGGAAGTGGAATTGTATTGCTCTTCCTGTCCAGTGTATCAGATCACATTTGGATGCTTGCACTTGTTTCCAGCAATATGGAAGAATAAACCAAACTCTTTGTTTTCAACCGTTTTCGACTGCTTCTCTGTATAGTTCAGTGTGTAGTGAACCCATCCAGGGGGTCACACACCCCCGCTACCAAGCTAACCCCTTGAAATATATATATATATATATATATATATATATATTTACCTTTTTTAGTACTGCAATTGTATTTGTAGACATAACTAGAACATCTGGCCGTGGTGCCATCTGCATGCTGAAGGCTTACTGTATTTTGTGAATAAAGACTCAGGGGCAGATTCACATAGAAATAGATTATCGTAGCGTATCAGAAATACACTACGCCGCCGTTTTTTACCTGGCTCTACGTGGAATTCAGGTAGATTTTGTCCAGTAAACGACGGCGGCGTAGTGTATTTCTCCCGTCGCAATCCATCTGCGCGAGTAGGGGGCGTGAATCATTTAAAATAGGCGCGTTCCCGCGGCGATCGAACGGAGCATGCTCCGTTCCCAAATTTCCCGCCGTGCATTGCGCGAAATCACGTCGTGACGTCATTCTTTGTATATGTAGCATCGTTTACGGGCAATCCTAGTCCCGAACGAGTTACGTAAACAAAAATAAAAAATAAATAAATTCGAAGCGGGAACGACGGCCATACTTAACATGGGCTACGTAACGTTAGAGCAGCAAAAAGCTGCTCTAACATTACGTACAAAAAAATAGACGAAAGCGATTGCGACGACCACTCGTATCTTCGGGAATCGCCGTAAAAAAACATTTGCATATCCCGACGCATCAAAACGACGCGAACTCCTCCCAGCGGCCGCAAATAGATGGCAGCGTAGATCCGAAGGCTTACGAAGACGTAAGCCTCTCGGATCGAAGCCCGAAGCCGCCGTATCATGGTTTGAGGATTCAAACTAGTGATACGGCGCGCGAAATTTGAAATTACTCCTGTCTAACACCAGTTAGACAGGCGTAATTGCTCTATGAATCTGGCCCTGAGTCTGCAAATGATCACAATGTCATAGCTAAACTAGCAATCACATAATCAAGAATCACTCTTATTGGTTCCTGATCATTAGTGGATAGCAAAGCTGTTAGTGATAGCCTAGTCTAATAGCGATCAGCTGTACATAGGGTAAATGTAGATTAAAATACCCTCAGCACAATCCATTGTGTAGGGAAACATTAATGTATGGATTGCAGTTGGGATAGGGTTAATTAATTTAATAAATCATTTTATTTTCTAGTCCATCCTTTCATAGGTTTACCATCTCCATGCTCCTTGCCAGTCCCTGTTTCCCAGTCATCCTTTGCCTGTCTAAGCTAAGTTCGGTGTCAGAGATGGTCTCAGCCACACAGTTTCATGATCAGAAGCTCTGGTGAAGACCAATTATTATCAGAACCTGTTTCTTTACTTTGAAATGAAACTGCTAGCAACACATTCTATAGTTCTTTATTCATTCTGTCCCTGAATGGAATAGTTGTCTAGCATCTGTAAAGGTTCTCATTTATCAAGGTCATCGTGTAGCTAGTAGTAGTTAGTCAAATTCAGTTGAACTTGTTCTGTAATGTTGAAGATCTTTTGCAACTTCTTCAAGCCACTTTTTCAGTTCAAATGAATACCAGGAACATACCCCAGCATTTATTGCCACACAGGTAACTCAGTGACAATTATCCTGTCACCATGGAATGTGTCAATACAGATGCTGATTTTCCAAGAATAGAATAGGAAGTGTGAGTGTTTGAGAAAATACCCTATTTTAATAATACAGTCCAATTCCTTGGTGCTGATCATTCACGTTGCATAGCTAAGGATGTGATTTTTTGTCAAATCACCAGTACAACAGTATTATATGTGATTAACAAATTGTTCTGAAGTACCCCCCCCCCCTCATTTAGGGATGGTTTGTTCCATTTCAATGTCAATGGCCTTTTTCATGCCTCTTGCGAACCTGTTGCCCTTTCTGTCCAAAATAGTATGTCTATTTTCCCTAAGGTGTAAGAAAAATGCTCCTGAATTCAACCACTTATGTTGGATCATTCATTTGTTGAGAAGTTGTTTGGTCCCCCTGTAGGAGCCGCTGGATAGGATGGGTCCTCTGTTCTTCACCTTGACCTTCAAAAGAAGATCAGCCCCTCTGACACACCAGGTTGAGTGTACAAACATACAATATCACATGAAACCACTGAAAGTGATATTTAGTATCCAATAGTAGTGCTACATCAAAGAAAATAGGTACCAAACCGCGGGACGTGGACTTGATCGCCGCGGGGATTCCTGCAATCGTCTCACAGAGTAATAGAACGGGGAGATGCTAATGTAAGCTCTGCCTAGTGACAATGACACTGATCTCTGCTCCGTGTAATTGGAGCAGAGATCAGTGTCCTGTCACACACGGTCCATCCCCCCTACAGTAAGAAACACTCTGCACTGATCGCTGTAAAAATGACAATGGTCCCAAAAATGTGTCAAAAGTGTCCAATGTGTCCGCCATAATGTTGCAGTCACGATAAAAATCGCTGATCGCCACCATTACTAGTAAAACAAAAAATGATTAATAAAAAATGCCTGTGACGCCCAGAGACTTTTGAGGGATTCTCCTGTGCCAGCGGCACTAAGGACTCCTGGCTCTAAGTTCACCCTGTGCCCCTTTTGGGCATAGGGTGGCTAATAAATGATAAATAATATATTGCAGGATATACTGGACATATTACAGGTAATTTCATGTGGACCCACAACCGGTCAATAAGAATGACTCTTTCAATGCTTAGCCCCGGCTGTTGAAATGCTAAGTGAGGCTGGCTCCTGAAAGACCTTTCCATTGTGTGATAACACTGAAGTCTGTCTATAGATGTGGAATGTGACCTCTCAGGTGTTTTGTGTGAATTCTATTGATAATAGATGTGATTTGTCAAGCTGTATGCGGAGCCAGGCTGTCTGGATAATGCATTCTGTTACAATTAGTAATTAGCTCAACTGGATGTCATTATCTAAAAGAATGTGATTAAACTCCCCCCCCCCCCCATGGTGTGATGTGGGGGTGGAGAGTTCATTGTTCCTGTGATTAACTTTAACATGCTGTGCTGTATATAAGAAAGCTAAACGTTCATACATTTGAAACCAGAAAGCACAGAGCGTATGTCTCGTCTCTCTGAGGGAATTGATATGGATCGTGTCTGCTGGATTGTGGAGTGTTGTATAAGCTGTCTTGGGTTGATGGAAGATCGTAAACGGTGATGACCGTTACAATGCCATCCCCTAGTTCGTAAACGCTATAACTTTTGCGCAAACTAATCAATAAACGCTTATTGCGATTTTTTTTACCAAAATTATGCAGAATACGTATCGGCCTAAACTGAGGAAAATGTTTTATATATATTTTTTGGTGGTATTTATTATAGCAAAAAATTATTTATTTATTTTTCAAAATTGTAGCTCTATTTTTGTTTATAGCGCAAACAATAAAAACCACACAGGTGATCAAATACCACCAAAATAAAGTTCTATTTGTGGGGAAAAAAAGGACGTCAATTTTGTTTGAGATCCACGTTGCACGATCGCAACGCAGTGCCGAATCGCAAAAAGACCTCCGCTCTTTGAGCTGACAAATGGTCTGGGGCTTAAGTGGTTAATGTAAGTTTATTTTTCCTTATATTCTATAATAAACATTTATTTTGAACATTCTGTGACGGACGCATGTAGTGTGGGCAGTGCAATATGTAGGTGGGGATTTGTGTGGGTGTGAATACATGGGCGGGGACAGGGGGCCCCAGGATCTCCTATTGCCCGGGGGCCCCGTGAGTTATCAGTCCGCCCCTGCAAATAGCTCTTTCACTAGTTCCCAGGATGCTGCTGTGATCTTTTACTGTAGAAGTAGGAGCAACCTCGGTATAAGCAGTAGGAAGCACGGGAGGAGTGGACAGCCCAACGTGTCCTCACTCCCAGTCTCAGGGTTGGGTCTCCACTGGTATGGTCTCCCGCTGGCAGGCAAATATTCAGACAGAAGTATTCTCTCTTTAACTCCTTCGATGCTACGAGGAAGAACAATCCTGGGCAGTTTAAGAAAAATCAACTATCTACTCCTCCTATTGCACAGTGCCTATTGGAATCTCTCTTACAGGAAGTCTATTCCTTCCATTATATGGCTGCTGTCTCAAACTACAACTTCCAGGATTCTCATTGCTCCGCATAGAAGTCCATGCTTAGCTTTAGCTCTCCCCCTGCTGGGTGGAGGAAAATGGTGCAGCATATAATCAGTATCTTAGTAGAGGGAGAGAATAATAAAAGGCAATAGGGTTGATTTATTAAAACCGAAGAGCGCAAAATCTGGTGCAGCTCTGCATAGAAACCAATCAGCTTCCATTTTTTTTGGTCAAAGCTTAATTTAACAAGCCAAAGTTAAAAGCTGATTGACTGCCATGCACAGCTGTACCAGATTTTGTAATTTAAGATTTAGGAAATCAACCCCAATGTCTCCTCCTCCATATTGCTGTCGTCCAGCACCTGGCTATCTCCCCAACATACAAGTCTGTGCATTCCTCACTGCATATATTAAATTATATCACTTGCGTTTGGGTGTTGGACACTTTAGGGTTATAATCTTTTGTCTCAGTTTATTGCTGGGCTTGAAAGAAACAGGGATGTGATGTTTGTTTCTGACTTGACAGCCACCTAAGGAATGACTTTGTTCGTCTAGCCTGAATCTGATTGTATATTTCCTAAATCTGTTCTTGGCTGGCTTCCTCAGACATTTTGCTATCTATATCATCTTAGATTATCAGCTGGTTTTTGCTTATGATAATGAGTTGAGAAGTATCTTGATATAGCGCAGTCTTACCCTGAAGGGTCCTGACGTGTTTGACTAGCGCCAATTTAGACAGGAGTCAATTAACTCCATGTCTTTGGAGTGTGGGAGGAAACCCATATGGAGAACATGCAAACTCCAGGCAGATGGTGTTGTGGTCAGGATTTGAACCAGTGACCCCTTTGCTGCTAGGTGGAAGTGGTAACCACTATACCACTGTGCTAACACTTGTGCACATGGATGATCTTTGCTTTCTCTCATTTCTTCACTTAGCATGTCCAAGTATCATAATTCATAATTATTGGTTCTGAGAGTGTGTTTATGTATGTGAATGTGGATACTGTACATTTTTTGTCCTTTTATATAGTTGAGACATTCAGTGCAGGTGCTAATAAACCCAAAGCCTGTTTTTTTTCATAAACGGAATATATTCAGATCTGTGATATTTATGACATCTTGAACCTGCTAAAGTCAAGTCAGGTTGATCAATTTTAACATGTAAATTCTGCTTTTCAATCAAGGGGAGTTAATTAGTTAGTGGGACATCACACACATTACCTTTTTTAAATTATAAAATTAAAAATATCTTAGCGTTTAATGATGAAAAGTGTTATTGCATAGCCTTGACATATCACAGCAATGTCATGGACTTAATCAGCTTGATGTAGCCAGAAACACAATCAATTACAACTCAATTGCCTCCTTTGGAGAAACTTGCATCTTGGTCGCTATTCAAAAGGTTAAATAGAATCTGCATGAAGACTTAGCAATCCTCTCACCATCTGCTCCTGTGGATGGTGTTTCAATTAAGCTCAACATGCTGGACCAGTATAAACGATGCTTGGTTTTATTTCAAAGGGACAACATAGCAAACATGGCTGAAACTGTGTTACACAGTCATTCATCAGTTACTACTTTGCTAAATGCTCCTGGATAAATTACCCATCACCAGTACACTAAATCTATTTCTGTTTACTATTACAAACTTGTTCAAAACAGTTAAAATTGTGTTACACAATGACTAGGACTTGATTAATAGCTGGATCAATGGGCTTAGCCTGAAGGATAAATTCAATGCTTTACAGAAGAATGATTACATTGTGTAAATAGGCAACATTTAATCCATACCTTTGTAAACACGCTTGATTTATGTACTCCTTATTGTCACATTTCACGTCTAAATCACCTTTTATATCACAGTAGTTTTCAGTTCAATCTCTGGAGAGTAGTACAACAAAACCATTGAGTGGAAATATCTTGGAATCTTGGTGACCTAAAGTAAACCTAAGGAGAAGAAGATATAAACTATAGGAAGATTCATAATTAAGTTCTTCCATCTAGAAATTGAATTATAACAATGTAGAATAGCCGTTGATATGATAACACATTTTTAATGTAAAATTATGGGATTGTTATGCTCTTTTGACATAAGAATTTGCATAATTCCTTATGATTTTTTCCATATTTCTAAGGTTTTTTTAAACCATTAACATCATTTCACGCCCAGTGCAGTTTACAATACCATGGCATTAATTAATTGCACAGTATTGTGTGTAGTAACTTTAACACCTTGTAGGCAAAGTAATATTTTCAGTTTGAGTTCATATGATTCAGCGAACTGCTTAGCAAAGTGCAACTTCCCTTGCAAAGTGAACAGCCTGTTTGCTTTTAGTAAATCAGCTTCAAGGTTTAAAAACTCAAGCTGACCAATCACAATCCTACATTCCTAAAACATACCTACATTGAATATCAACAGTTAAAGTGTCTGTAAACCTTGATTTTTTATTAATTTAAAATAACAAAGATGTCTATACTTACCTGCTCTGTACAATGGTTTTGCACAGAGCAGCCCTGA
Source organism: Rana kukunoris (assembly GCA_029574335.1). NCBI lineage: Eukaryota > Metazoa > Chordata > Amphibia > Anura > Ranidae > Rana > Rana kukunoris. The sequence continues at coordinate 146,293,923 of CM056054.1, read as the reverse complement.
TCCTCCTCTTCTAGGAGGCCCCACTGGCACTCCAGGCCCCTCCTCTTTGGCAGGTGTCCTCATGGAAAGTCGCTTTCCATGGGGGCACGCATGCATGCACACTCCAGAGTCCCGCTGCTGCGCAAATCGATAAAGACAGCAGGACTTGGCCAAGCCCCCTGCTCCCATGCCATATTTAATTGGCAGGAGCCAATGGCTCCTGCTGCTATCAAGCTGCTAAATGAGGAGCGAGACAGCGGCAGGAGCTGCTGATGTCATGCACGTCCCTGGATTGGATTGGGCTATCGAACTATTAAGCCATTGGATCCCACTGCTATCAAGCTGCTAAATGAAGAGGGAGACAGTGGCAGGAACCACTGCTGACGTGCACATCCCTGGATTGGATCGGGCTCAGGTAAGAAAAGGGGGGGTGCTGGGGTGAGCTGCAGCACAGAAGGTTCTTCACCTTTAAGGAGTTGTAAAGGTTTGTTTTTTATTTTCTAAATAGGTTACTTTAAGCTAGTGCATTGTTGGTTCACTTACCTTCTCCTTTGATTTCCCTTCTAAATGTTTTTTTTCTTTGTTTTCTTTTCTGAATTTCTTACTTCCTGTTCCTCCTCAGTAAGGTGTTCAGTAAGCTGTTCTAAATGACTTTCCACCACTCGGATGATGGTGGAAAGCTTACTGAGGAGAAACAGGAAGTGAGAAATTCAAACAAAGAAAAAAAACATTTAGAAGGGAAATCGAAGGAAAAGGTAAGTGAACCAACAATGCACTAGTTTAAAGGAACCTATTTAGAAAATAAAAGACGGACCTTTAGAACCCCTTTAAGAGGTCTACGACATTATGGAACTCTATGTACCAAGAACAATACAGGTGAAGGTGAAAAACCATAAGACTTTAGAACCGCATAGGTATAGATTTAATAAAAACAGTATGTGTTTGCATGCATCTCAAAATGATAATTTACAATAAAAGCAGATCTTATAGGTAATTTCACAAGATCCTAAATCTGATCATCGTAAAACATCCCCACTTAAAGGCATTATAATTGCTCCTACTTGTACCTTGTGTTTTTCACCTGCATACAATTGGGTGTCATTTGTTGCCCTGTATGTACAGCCTAAAGTCAACCAGTTTATCAGGGACCGGACAAATTTTGATCCATTTATGGGCAGGTTGCTTGCACAGAAGTCAATCTCTCGATCAACTTCTATACAGCGAGCCTGTTAGAAACTTTTCATATAATTAGTGCCTCCAGGTATAGCTAGCAGTGCTGATGAGGGTATTCTGACAGCAAGGAAGTCTCCCTGCTCTCAGAATACAATAGCTCCATGGGAGGAATTTGCCCATCCACATCAAATGTGTAGATGGGAGAATTAATTAATTTGCCTTCATTCAACCTGCTGGTTGAATGAAAGTGAATGAATCATGTATGGCCTACCTAACTCTTCACATTGTTCTCTCAGCAGTTTATGTTTGTGTGGAAACTTGAAGCATGTGACATGGCACTACATGTTAATACATGACCTCTGTCTGTAGTGTTTAACTGATATTTCCTATGAATCGACTACACAATCCCCAATCCCAGGGTCTCTCAGTCTAGTGCTGGTGCAGGTGAGAGCTAAAAAGTAATTAGATCTGACACAGACACAGACACAAGAAGCCAGAGCATTCACAGACACAAAGATAGTTCATTCCATGCAGCTAAAAGAGGTTTTATTACATTAGTACTCTCACATTTGAGATGCAACATAGAGCACGTGGCAGCACATGCATTGGATGCTGTGTGACCCAGAACAGGAAGTTGCTCATCCTTTTGGCGATTAGGAACAGGCTAGTTGTAGAAATAAGTGGATATAGGGGAATTGATCAGCCATGACACCACAAACTACAGCCACAAAATGTGAGCCCATCAGTACAAGATAAGGCAAACAAACACCACAGGCAAAATATCTACACTAATACCTAGCTAAAACAATGAAAACATGTAAAAGTATGCAATACCTAAAAGTTGGATATTACAGCATCTCTGTCACCATAGAAAATATATGCACACAATCCTACCAATCCATACCTGGGCAGGAAAAAATTAACCTTACCCAAATGGTAGAGCCTTCGTAGCCTGATTACCAGATAAACTAAACAATATACAGTGCAGCACCAGACTTACTGCTATGGTGACAATGCAGCCAATAATGACATTGATAAATAAATACAGAGCAAACAACATTGTGAGGATCTCCAGTGACAGGAAAATGTATAATCAAATACAGTGTTTGTTAACCCCAAAAAATAGAGATCCTGGTTCGTTAAAACAGATTAAACAGCACAGTGCCTGTGCTGTGTAATTTGCCCCTCTCTTAACTGTAAAAAACCTGGCTGAACCTGCCACTTCTTGTATCCCCCTCTCTGTACTGACCACGAAAATCAGGGCTACTGAGCCCTGACCACTGTGGTCAGAGTACATTCCTCCGTCATCGGCAGATCTGCTGTCAGCTCTTCTCTCTCCCCCTCACCCCTCCTCCCTACCTGTCAGCTCCATGCTGTGTGTCTCTTTCTCTGCCCCCCTGCCCCCGCCGCTATTTGTAGAACTCAAAAACTTACATTGGTCACTGCCAGCCAGGCATACCACACTGTAAATACATTTTTAGAGCTATCTTCAGGCCGGTCATGTGACTCATGGCTGCTTTACATCTCCGAGACAGGGCTTCAGTGGCTGTGGTCAGAGGGATATCTTGGCCCCTCCTGCAAAAGACATCAGAGCTGTAAAAGAGTCCGCAAATCACGTGACCGGCCTGAAGAGCGTTCTAAATAGGTATTTACATGCCTCATTTTTGGAAAAGACATATACAGTGTGGTATGCCTGAGTATAATAGAGGGGTTGGCAGTGATTTCTACGTTTGCCTTAAACATTTTAACACCAAAAGCAAGATTTTTGTTGAAAAAGAAAGAAAAGGAAAACTAGTGAAAAGAAAATATTTTATCAATGGAGAGTCCAAATGGGAAGTAGGAGGATCAAAGAAAACTATATCAACTGAGGGCTTCTTCACACCGGAATGCAGTGTGGGAAACTCATACTCCATGCACGTTTCCCACACCCTATTTCAAAATGCACTGTGTGTGCGATCTGCTGTAGGGGTCAGTAAATTCCTACTGACATACCAAACACAGATAGTAAAATACAAGTTTGTGTGCCTGCCCCTGATGTCATGGTATCGTAGTACCATGTAATCTGATTGCATTGCTTTTTAAAATGAATGTATGTACTACTATTGCAATGCAGTGTGATTTCAGCCCATTTAAATAAAAGGGCTGAAAATTGCATTACACTGAATCGCATAGGAATTGCACAGGAATTCAAAATGTATTCCAGTGCGATTCATGTGTGAACTGGCACTAAAAGAAAAGTAAGAGAGGGATATAGTGCCAGATAGCATGCCTCCTAAAAAAAAAAACTTATCAACAAGGGTTAAAGGGTCACTAAAGGAAACATTTGTTTTTGCTGAAATGACTGTTTACAGGGTATAGAGACATAAAAGTTACTTGATTCCTTTTAAAAATGATTAAAAATAGATAAAAATCAATCATATAATGTGCCTGCAGTTTAGTTTCACTTTTAAACTGGTTTCATGCTTCTGTGAAGTAGAGAGACACACAGAACAAAAACAAACAAATCCAGGGCAGTGTTTTGTTTTTAAAATGAATCTGATTGGTTCTGAGGAGTTTTAGACACACAGTAATGACAGCTTGGACCACAGTAAAAAGCTGCCATGAGATTTTTCATAAGGAGCCAGACAAGCAGGAGGTGTGGAGATCAGAGCAGAATTACAGCATCTTCAAAGCAAAAACGAACAATGAGGACATAAAACTAGGACTGCAGTATGGTAAAGGAAGCTATTTAGCTAAAAAAAAAAATCCTTTAGTGATCCTTTAATTCAGTCCTTCTGGCCAAACTGTATTCAAAGAATATATCCAAAAAATCCTGCATCAGCAAGCAAGCCGGATTAACACCTCTACATGGCATACAAACCTGTTCAACCCCCCCCCCCCTCCCCAAACTCATGCACCTGAGGTTTAATTTTTACAAAATGTAGGGTTACTGGTTCAGACATATCAAGCTTCTTTTCTTTCTAGTAGTCATTTATATTCAATCTGATGTCAATGCGACGTGTCTGAAAATAACTTTTAGGCCGCGTACACACGATCAGACCGGTCCGATGAAACTGGTCTGCAGACAGTTTTATCGGACCAGTTCGATGGTGTGTACGGACCGTTGTCCATCGGACCAAAGTTTTAAAACTTGCTTTAAAATCTGTCCGACGGACACCTGTCCGTCGGACAGATTCGATGGTTAGTAGGCAAAAGCATCGGACCAAAAACCCGCACATGCTCAGAATCAAGTCGACGCATGCTTGGAAGCATTGAACTTCATTTTTTCAGCACGTCGTTGTGCTCTACGTCACCGCGTTCTGGTCTGATCGGATTTTTGTTCCGATGGTGTGTACACACATCAGACCATCAGACCACTTCAGCCTGGTCCGATGAAAACGGTCCGTCGGACCAGTTTCATCGGACTGGTCTGATCGTGTGTACGTGGCCTCAAAGTTACCAATATTTTTATCAATATTAACTAAAGAACGTAGGTACTTAAGAAGCTATACACAACAATATGTTTTGCATGTAAAACACCCTTGTGTTTTATTGTTTACAGTATCTCACACTAAGTAAGTACACCCCTCACATTTTTGTAAATATTTTATTATCTTTTCATGTGACAACACTGAAAAATTTACCATATTTGCCGGTGTATAAGGCTACTGGGCGTATAAGACGACCCCCTAATTTTACAGCCTTTTAAAGATTTTTTGTCTGTACTCACCGTATAAGATGGCCCCCTTTCCGACACTTAATTTTTCTTCCTTATGGAGCCATATTCTTCTTTATTCTTGCTGGAGCCATATTATTCTTCATTCTTGCTGGAGCTGGAGCCATATTCTTCTTCCTCCTTGGTGGAACTGGAGCCAATCACGGCAAAAGATGAATTCTATAAATTAATACAAAGCCTGCTTGGATTGGCAGAGGCTGTAACATCATCAGTCCACGCCTCTCTGACTCTCAAAGCCAATCCAAACAGGCTACTGTATGTAGCCTGCTCGGATTGGCAGAGGTTGTTACTCCAATCCGAGCAGGCTCTGTATTAATTTGAATACATCGCTCGCCGGGATTTGCTAAGTGGTATCCGCACATCCAGCAGGCATCCGAGCAGCTGACCAGGTGTATAGGACGACCCCTGGTTTTTGGCCAGTTTTTTTAAGTGTAAAAGGTAGTCTTATACGCTGGCAAATACAGTACATTTTTCTACATTGTAAAGTAGTGAGTGTACAGCTTATATACAGTGTAAATTTGCCTTCTCTGTCACCTCAAAATAACTCAACACACAGCCATTAATGTCTAAACCGCTGGCAACAAAAGTGAGTACATCCCTAAGTGAAAATGTCCAAATTAGGCCCAATTAGCCATTTTCCCTCTCTGGTGTCATGTGACTTGTACAAGATCTCAGGTGGGAATGGGGAGCAGGTGTGTTAAATTTGGTGTCATCACTCTCACTCTCTCATACTGGTCACTAAAAGTTCAACATGGCACCTCATGGCAAAGAAAATGTAAAAAGAAATCTATATTTTGTGTGGCCACCATTATTTTCCAACACTGCCTTAACCCTCTTGATCGTGGAGTTCACCAGAGCTTCACAGGTTGCCACTGGAGTCCTCTTCCACTCCTCCATGACGACATCACAAAGTCGGTGGATGTTAGAGACCTTGCGCTCCTCCACATTTCGTTTGAGGATGGGCTACAGATATTCAATGGGGTTTAAGTTTGGAGACATGCTTGGCCAGTCCATCACCCTTTACCCTCAGCTTCTTAAGGAAGGCAGTGGTTGTCTTAGAGGTGTGTTTGGGGTTGTTTTATGTTGGAATATTGCCCTGCAGCCCAGTCTCTGAAGGGAGGGGATTGTGCTCTGCTTCAGTATGTCACAGTACATGTTGGCATTCATGGTTCCCTCAATGATGTGTAGCTTCCCAGTGCCAGCAGCACTCATGCAGCCCCAGACCATGACACTCCCATCACCATGCTTTACTGTAGGTAAGGCACACTTGTCTTTGTACACCTCATCTGATTGCCGCCACACACGCTTGACACCATCTCATCAGACTCATCAGACCACAGGATATGGTTCCAGTAATCCATGTCCTTCGTCTGCTTGTCTTCAGAAAACTGTTTGCGGGATTTCTTGTGCATCATCTTTAGAAGAGGGATGACAACCATGTAGATTAATTTAATGCAGCGTATGATCTGAGCACTGACAGGCTGACCGCCAACCCCTTCAACCTTTGCAGCAACTTCTTTAGTCGACCAAGGTGAGGCCTGTTCTGAGTGGAACCTTTCCTGTTAAACTGCTGTATGGTCTACAATCTTTTTAAATGTCATACATTGAATCGAAATAGTATCAAAATCACACACACATATAAATTAGGGCTGTTACTGATCAAAATTTTTGTGTTCGATTAATCGTTTGTTTTTTTAATCGATTAATCGACTAATTTCGATTAACTATAACGCACATACAGATCCAACTACTTTTAGCTGATCTCCTTGCAGGCTGATTCCCAGTGCAGCTACCAACAACTGGAAAAATGGATAGCAGGATACAAAAATCACACAAAGGCAGCACTCGATGGGAAAAGCATTAAAACTTTTAAAGTCTTCAAGTAGGTAACAAAATAAATATTGCACTGGAGATAAAATCGATGTAGCTACATAAACTGTAAAAATGTTGTGAGTAATACCAAACGGTACCAAAAGCAGTCATAAAAACATGTAGCTAAGTATGATTCTGGTATAAAAATGTGTACAAAGATACCACTGCTGAATCCAGATGAGGAGAGGTTAACATCAGTCCGTCGGCATGTAGATGTCCCATGAAGGGAACTATCACAACTCCCAATGGATGGCTGTAGAATCCCAGGTTGATAGAGGGAAGTGTAACAGCCCTTGTGTGTAGCAGATAGTAAGGTCTCCTCCAGCATGCAGATATGAAGGCACAGCAAAGGAGCCCTTCAGATGGACACGGCAACCCCCACCGGTGTCCGTGACGTCACCGGATCTCCAACAGAACTCCCGGAAGCCGGCGGAAAGGTGAGTACAAATCAAAAGAATTTTAATCGATCAAAAACATTTTGATTAATTAAAAGTTAATTGACAATCTGAGAGGGAGGAGTCCAAGATGGCGCGACCTACACGCTGGGGTGGCTAAGGGAGCGATCCAGCCGACAGGTCTCACCGTGCTATGTGGAGGGTGATGGGTAAACTCCCCAACGGCTTCTGCGTAGTCCTCCTAGCCTCCCGCCGGTGAGAACCCCCCTTCCATGCCCCTTCTGCTTCGGGACCTGCAGCGGGTTGCGGTGGCGGCGTTTTTTCGTTAGAGAGCGGGCAGTACGAGAGGAGCTCAGCCACGGGATACAAGTAATACAAGCGTGCCCCATGTGAGACCAGCGGAGGTGAGCGGCAGCGGCGGTGGGCGGGCAACACTTCCAGGGAGCCCGAGCAGGAGAAGAAGCGAGATAGCCCGCACCCGTCGACCTATCTCAGTAGAACCCGGCTAAGGAATTCAGCAGTAGAGGGGAGCCCCCCGGAACGCCGGGATCCTTCCCTCTGCTTATCTAAGAGTCGCCCCCCTACGTCCCCCTACGCTATTAAAAAGCTCCCGCATGGGGGCAGGCAGCGAAGCTCCCCTCCCGTTTGGGGCACTATCAGCAGAACCTGGAAATTAAACCTACAACAATATGTAAGTAAAAGGACAGCGTGCAATATGTCAGAAGGTGATGCTAAATGAAGGCTCTAGAAGACAACACCAGACGTTAACAGTGAGTAAATCTAAGTTTTATTGATCAACGTCATGTTTCCCTGGTATCTGGTTGCTGGTATCTGAGATGTGGTGCAAATGCAAGTGCCGTAATCAGTCAGTGGATGGGACAGTATCATCATTTATCAGTTAAGAAATAAGAGAATAAGAGAATCAAAACAAAAAAGGCTATCCAAGCGTGCCAGTCAACTAATTGGCATTATATGCCCTAGCATTTTTCCTCTAGGGGTGAAGCATATCCGGCATTAGCGGCATTAGCGGATAATTTGCAGAGCACTATCAGAGTACCCAAAGGAAGGAGAAGGAAAAAAGAAAAAAAACTGCTGGGGGGAAACTCTGGTGGGAAAATGCAGACAGCTCAGCTGGCGAAAGAGTAAAAGGTTAACAATGGCTCCCAGGTTTATCCAGTGATTGTTTAGCGATTCAGTGACTAGCAGGACTGAGCATGCCATTATATGGTGCAGATGACTAAAATAAAACCACGAAATATAAGAAAATACCGAATTGAGAGGAGCCGATCAGCTGATCAGAGCCGAAACAGATTATCGCCCTCTTTTTTTTTCTCTTTTAATTTCTCCTCTTCCTTTCCCTGGTCTGGCCTGGTAGCTCCTAAACAGGAAGTGGGTAAGAAAGGAGGCCCAGTAAGACCGGTAAAAATAAAATAAGCTGGAGGTAGAGAGGAAGGTTTCTTTCCCCTTCTTTCCCCTTCTCTCCCCACTTGCCAATAGCCCTAGGGGACACAGGCAATGGGCAACTACGAGGTTTCCTCCATTATCAGAAATTACAACAAAATAAATACACACTACAGTACCTAAAACTGTCTGTAGAATTTAAATATGGTAGCACAATGATGGCACAGTGGAGATAAAAGGAACTAAAAGTTGGTACACAAGTAAACAACAGACATAAATCCTCTATACCAGTGTTTCTCAACCTTTTTCCAGTCGGGGCGCCCTGTCCATCACTTGGTTCACGTCGCTGTGTGTTTTGCGAAACATGTGCAAAATCGCGCTTGTTCTTGACACACAGACAAATGCTCTGCTCTTTAGGGGTGCCATTAATTCTTAATAGTGCCCCATCCATTGGCAAACATGGGTTGCTTTTGTTGTGGCACAATTAAAAAAAAAGGGTCGGGGACTACGTTTCCCGCATTACTGCGGGTAGGGAAATTAATGGGTTGCCCTACACGCAACATGCATCCACACAGAACCAAGAGCTTGTTCACATGTCAGGCTGGAGGGGCAGTAAAACCACATGGTTGAGCTGTTTTTACCACCCCCAACTTTTGCCCCTTTAGCTGCAGAGGCAACAGCTGGGGGTTTAAACATGCTGTGGCTGCAGCTGGAGGTATACCCAGGGTGAATGGGGCTTAAAACAGGTGGTGAGGAGGCAAGATATTCCTCTTTATTGGCTGACAAATGCCCCTGAAAAGCGATATGAACACAAATTGCTTTTCAGATGAGCAGCAGTCCTTGCTGCTATCTCGAACAAGCCCTACAAAAGTAGTTGTGATTGTACAGGAATAGGGGGGTCAGGCTTAAAAGTGACATACATACAGACAGATGCGCACGGACACAAACAGGCACACGTACAAACACACCCAGTGTGTGTGTTTGTACGTGTGTCTGTTTGTGTGCGTGCGCATCTGTCTGTATGTATGTCACTTTTAATCCTGACCCCCCTATTCCTGTACCATCAGAACTACTTTTGTCACACACACACTAACAGACATGTGTACACATACACTGAAAAAAGAACCAATCAGATCCAGAGTTCTGTAGCCATGAATGGAGGATGTGGGGTGTCAGTGACTGTGACAGCTGGTTATTCATAGCAGAGCCCCCCCCCTCACCACCTTACCCTTGGCCTCGCAGTCAGCGCAGTACATGTTGTCCTCCTCCCTCAGCATACGAGACCGGATGGCCTGGTGCTGCTCATTCAGCTTCAGGGCCTTCTCCCTCTCTGAGCGGGTGGCCATTAGGGTGACCACGTGTCCCGAATTGCCCGGGACAGTCCCGCATTTTGCAGGTCTGTCCCGGGGACATTCATTCTAGGACAATACAGTGTCCCGGAATGAAACTGACACAGCCACCCCCCAGGCCAATCTGATGCCCCCAAAAAAGGAAGTCACATCACTGCTTTACTCACTGACGGTACTTGTCTTGGCCGGGAATGCCTGGAGGAGCACAATCCCGCCCCCTGTTTGTGATTGTAGAAATCGTAAATCCCGCCTCTTGTGTCCAATCACCGTGCCGCGATTCGTTACAGCACAAGCTGATTTTTGGGAAGGGAGGGTGTCCCTTAATGGTAGTTTGGAAATGTGGTCACCCTAGTGGCCATGTCTGCGGGCAGGGGAGCAGTGTCGGTCACGGTGGCTCTACCCTTTCTTCTTCCCCCTCAGGGAAAAGCGCGCCAGGCAGAGTTCAGGACGGTACCCGCAGCTCTCACGTCACAGAAGCAGTGCGTGCGTCCGACCCTCCCATAGAAACGGATGACGTATTCGGTTGGCATGACGCGGTCGGGAGGCCCGCACAGCCAGCACAGCTTCCCGAGTGCCGGGAAGTGAGTTTTACACAGCGGACCGGCACCGTTATAAAGACTAATGATAACGAAGTGCCCAGCAGTAGTGTTACATCAGATAGCAGCCATAGCTGCCAATATTTGGGGTCATTTTGCCGCGGCACACCTGGGAACTCTTCAGGGCCCACCAGTGTGCCGCGGCACACTGGTTGAGAAACGTTGCTCTATACCTTGCTACATACCAGCCCACTAATGGCGCTTTCACACTGACTGGTCTGGGGATCAGAAACGGATGAAAACTCACTTCCACATCTGACAGGGGTGAGAGTAATACAGAGCGCAATACAGAGCATAAAAAAAAAACGATATCTAAGGGAAAACAACTTTGCCCAGCACAGGTACCAATTAGGAGTACAAGAGCAAGGGGAGCAAGAGGGGGGGCAGCTTCAACCCCACGTTTAAGCCAAAGCCCTGGCCCTATGAGTAAATATGTAACCCAAGTAATCCAAGGGACCAACGGGGATAAACCTATAGCTGAGAAGCAACAGGGGGGCAGAAGCTCGCAAGTAGAGAAAGAAAAGAAAAAGGAAAAGATAAAACTGACATCAAATAACCCAACAGATACCGATATTAGATCTGAGACTGCGAGAGAATACGACATGGACCCGATGCATGACAAAAGGATAACCGAAGAACAACAAGATAGATCGGCACTACCAACAAGGGAGGGTGTCCCTTAATGGTAGTTTGGAAATGTGGTCACCCTAGTGGCCATGTCTGCGGGCAGGGGAGCAGTGTCGGTCACGGTGGCTCTACCCTTTCTTCTTCCCCCTCAGGGAAAAGCGCGCCAGGCAGAGTTCAGGACGGTACCCGCGGCTCTCACGTCACAGAAGCATTGCATGCGTCCGACCCTCCCATAGCAACCGATGACGTATTCGGTTGGCATGACGCGGTCGGGAGGCCCGCACAGCCAGCACAGCTTCCCGAGTGCCGGGAAGTGAGTTTTACACAGCGGACCGGCACCGCTGTAAAGACTAATGATAACGAAGTGCCCAGCAGTAGTGTTACATCAGATAGCAGATATAGCTGCCAATATTTGGGGTCATTTTGCCGCGGCACACCTGGGAACTCTTCAGGGCACACCAGTGTGCCGCGGCACACTGGTTGAGAAACGTTGACGTAGAAGATAGGAAGGTTGACCCAGAGGGTCGTTATCTGTTCTTGAGAGGGACCCTACAGGGGAAAAACTACACTTTGGTTAATGTATATTGCCCCAACAAGCACCCCCAAAAATACTTAAAGAAGATCCTAAATATACTAACAGACTTTAAACAGGGCTATGTAGTACTGGCAGGGGACTTCAACGTTACTCTAGAACACCACCTCGACAGGGCATCGGGGGTACATATAACAAACACTAAGCAACAACATTTATTGAAGAGAACACTTTTTAAACAGCAATTAATAGACCCTTGGAGAATCGCAAATCCAAACAAAAGAGATTACACATATTATTCGATAGTGCATAATATGTACTCAAGATTAGACTACATAATGGTGGACCATGATATACTGGAACATGTAAACAAAACCTCGATAGGGGTGACTTCAATATCAGACCACGCCCCTGCATTGGTGAGAATCCATTTTCCAGACATTGAAGAGAGAAAGGGAAGCTGGAACTTAAATTAAGATCTAATAGAGGACCCAGAAATATGCGATATAATAAAAGCGGACATCGAGGAATATTTTGTAATAAACAATACACCGGGAGTGAGCTCAGCAACTATATGGGAAGCCCATAAGGCTTACATTAGGGGAAAGTTTATCTCCTTGATGGCAGGGAAGAAAAAAGCAAGAGAAGCTAATAAGAAAAAAATAATTAGGGAACTCCAAGAACTGGAAAATAAACATAAGAATATAAAAGAAATTGAATTATACAAGGAAATAGTAAAGAAAAGGGCCCAATTAAGAGATCTAATGGAAATTGAAACAAGAAACATATTTAGAAACGTTTCAAAAGAAAGATATGTATGGGGGAATAAACCTGGGAAATATTTGGCCAGAATTTCAAAGGAAAAAAGGAAAATAAATTATGTTGAAAAAATAAAAAATCAAGAAGGACAGATGAAGTATAAGACATCCGAAATTGCTGAGGCCTTCTGGACTTTTTATAATACACTATACTCAATTAGAAAGAGAGAAACACAGGAGCAGAAGGACATCAGGCTAAAGAAAATTAAGGAATATATTGAAGAAGCCAACTTACCAAAATTGACACAAGAAACCACTGAATCGCTGGAAGAACCAATAACACTGGGGGAAATAAGGCAAGCAATTCTAGAAACACCGGGGGGAAAGAGCCCAGGACCAGATGGGTTGCCCATTAAATATTACAAAAAATTTAAGGATCTGTTGGCACCGGAGATGTGTAACTACTTTAATAAACTGGGTGAAGAAGAGGAGATTAGGAAAGAATCCCTCCTTGCCAATATCACAATCATTGCCAAAACAGGAAAAGATAACACCTTATGTTCTAATTACCGCCCAATTGCATTATTAAATGCCGACATAAAGACCTACGCAAAGATATTGGCAACGAGGATAAAAGCCCATATGTCGGGATTAATTAATGAAGACCAGACAGGGTTTATAAAAGGGAGAGAAGGGCGGGATAATAGCCTAACAACTATTTTGTTGCTGCAAGACAAACAGAAGAAACCCCCAGTCATACTCGTGTCAATTGATGCTGAAAAAGCTTTTGACAGGGTTGACTAGGGGTTAATGATGGAAACACTGCAAAGTGTAGGATTAGGCCCGAGATATATGAAATGGGTAGGAAACCTCTATAATTTCCCGACGGCAAGAGTAAAGGTTAACGGTAGTATGTCGTCCACCCTAGATATGAACAACGGAACAAGACATGGCTGCCCGCTCTCGCCTCTCCTGTATGTAATAGCTCTAGAACCATTGCTGAACACGATAAGAAATAATGCGGATATAGAGGGAGTGAGAGTGGGAGAGAAGGAACATAAGGTGGCAGCGTATGCTGACGACATACTCTTATACGTTACTAGGCCTAGACTCTCCATACCTATAATAATGAAGGAGATACGAAAATACGGAGAACTCTCCGATTTCAAAATAAACCCTGTAAAAACTATAATATTGAACGTGGGCATAGAGACCACAGAAGAAGTAGCTCTACAGGAAGCATACCCCTTTATGTGGGAAAAAGAATCAATAACTTATTTAGGGATAAAGATAACTCCCAGAGTAGACAGACTGTATGAGGCCAACTACATCCCCTTAATTAATGAAATAAAACAAGACTTAAAAAATCTAGCTAAAAGACAGATCTCCTGGATAGGGAGGATTAATGTATTTAAAATGATGGTCCTACCAAAAATAATCTACAAATTTCAAATGGTTCCAGTCAATGTCCCACAAAGTTTTTTTTAAGTTAATAAAAACTATAATTTCAAAATTTATTTGGCAGGGCAAAAAGCCGAGAATAAGTTACTCAATCCTTTCCCGGAGCAAAAAAAAAGGAGGGTTGGCGCTCCCCGATATAAAAAGATACTATTATGCCGCAATATTAACTAGACTGGTGGAATGGACAAACAGAAACACGCAAAAAAAAAATGGGCACAGATAGAGAGAAAAATAGGTTTGGCACAGTTAGACACAAATGTGTGGATCCCACCTAAATTTAGAATTGCTGACACTGACACACATACTATAACAAAGAATGCACTGAGGATATGGGATTTGCTGTTTAGGCGGGGAAAATGGGAATATAATTCCCCATTAATTCCATTAGCAGATACCAAATTTTTCCCGCCAGGAAATAGGACAAAATTAGGTAGGAAATTAGGAAGCGAAAGATTAGGCGAAATAGTTTCACTAGGGAGAATTAAGGAAAAAAAAGATATACATGTAACAGATGGAAACCAACAGTTAAGTGATTAGTAGTACATACAATTAAAGCACTTTGTGAGCACACTTCCTACTCTAATAAGAGTGGATAAAGCACAGATTTTGATAGAAAATGTATGTTCCACGGAAACAACATTACAACACGGCATTACAAAGTTGTACAGGATATTAACAGATATAGGGTCTAAAGGAACCCTGAATAATATAGAGAAATGGGGCAAGATATCGGGGAGAGGATTGAGGAGACTTTCATGATAGAAGTGGTTTTTAAATACGCAAAAGATATAAACACTATTGAAGCTAACCACAAATGTATGATGCGATGGCATTTGACACCGGTTAAAATGAATAAAATACACCCATCCAACTCAGCCCATTGCTGGAGAAATTGTAACTAAGTTGGCACCACAAAGCATATCTGGTGGGACTGCCCAAAAATCCAGGAATACTGGAAAGAGGTCTTAGAGTGCATAGAGGAAGTAACAGGAGTAGGGGTAACCCGAAACCCCTTATCATGTTTGTTCCATGGAGCAGCAAAACAAACAAAAAACAACGGGTTGACATTGGTCCCGGTGTTGCTAAACGCAGCAAAGGGCTTAATCCCAAAATTTTGGCTGCAACCAAAGAAGCCAACGTTAAATGAATGGATACATCAGGTTAATCATGTCTCTGAGATGGAATATCTAAGGAGGGCCGATTTGGGAGAAGAGGGGGGCAGTAGTAGAATTGCTTGGGACAAATGGAGATTATTTAAAACAACAGAAAAATATGTTCAGATATTAACAGAAACTGAGAGAGGAGACCAAGGAAACAGTAGGTAAAAAGGTGGATAGGGAAGGACAGAACCGCTAAGCAAAACGATCTCGGAAGAAGGGAGGGGGAGGGGGGGGGAATCGGGAGGGGGGGAACATACATCAGAATGGAAAGGAATAACAAGGGGAAGAAGGGATATATGCGAAAGGTACGAAGGGAAGACTATGAATAGAGAGGTGATGTACAGAGATATATTTTCCTCCTTTGTATAAATCCCCTCTTTTGATATTTGTCTGATGGAGGGGAAAAAAAATGGAAAGAATATGAACTGTGGGTGATACTAAGCATACATCAATAATAAAACATAATCAGTTACAGAGAAAAAAAAAACCGAAGGAATATAAAAAACCACAAGTGATGCGAAACTGAGGAGGTAATGCTAAGGGCGGAAATACCGTGAGCATCCCTCACTCTCAACTTACCCGGTGAAGACTGATGAGGAAAAAAAAAATGAAAAAAAAAATAAAAGTTAATTTGCACAGCCCTAATATAAATATACTTTTTCCACCAATAAAAAAGACAACGTTGTCTTTTTTATTAGCAGAAAAATTCTATTTACACGTATGTGTGAGATTTTTGATACTATTTTCTTTCAATATTTGACATTTATAAAGATATTTTGTATATACATTACCTCATCCCACCCGTTATATAGACAAATGAAGGTGGGTTGGATGCCCTTTCATTCTGGGATGACGTCATATGCTGTTTCCCCAGTCTCACCACGCTTGCGCTCTCACAGCCCAGATCCTGGTAAAGAGCCAATGACCCAACCCCTTACCCATGTGATCAGCTGTGTCTAATCACAGCTGATCACATGTGCTGTTTATCAGCTCTCCTCACCTCACACTGACAGAGCGTGAGAAGAGGAGAGCCGATCAGCAGCATCTCCTTATAGGGGAGATGGGTACAGATATTCAGGGCACTGATTATCTGTGCAGCCCCAACAGTGTCCATCAGTGATGCCAACTGTGCCTATTAGGGATGCCAATCAGTGCCCATCATAAATGCCAGTCAGTGCTGCCTTTCAGTGCCCATCAGTGCTTGCTCATCAGTGCCACCCATCAGTGACCATCAGTGCCGCTCATCAGTGAACATTAGTGCCGCCTATCCATGCCATCTATCTTTGCCCATAAGTGCTGCCTATCAATGCCCATTAGTGCCACCTATCATTGCCCATCAGTGCCACCTATCAATGCTGTCTATCAGTGCTCACCAGTGCTACATATCAGTGCCACCTATCAGTGCGCATCAGTGCTGCATATTACTGCCTCCTCATCAGTGCCCTTCAGTGCCACCTTTTCAGTGCCCATCAGTGCAGCCTCATCAGCGCCCATCAGTATTATTGGAGAAACATTACTTGTTTACAAAATTTGCTGACAGAAACTAAGGAAAAAAAATGTTCTAATTGTTTGGCTTTTGTTTTGTTTTTTCAAAAGAAAAACAATCCAGCAGTGATTAAATACTGCCAAAACACAGCTCTATTTGCTTAAAAAAATGATAAAAATGTCATTTGGGTACAGTGTTGTCATTCAAAGTATCATAGCGCTGAAAGCTGCAAATTGGCATGGGCAGGAAGAGGGTACATGTGCCCCGTTCTGAAGCGGTTAAAGTAAAACTTTTTTTTTGTAGTTTTGGATAGGGTGGAGAGATATTAGAACACCTATCAGGTTGTTACTGCTGTCTGTGCCTACATTATATTTACATTATATTTGTGTA
Organism: Rana kukunoris; assembly: GCA_029574335.1. Classification (NCBI taxonomy): domain Eukaryota; kingdom Metazoa; phylum Chordata; class Amphibia; order Anura; family Ranidae; genus Rana; species Rana kukunoris. The sequence goes on along the minus strand of CM056054.1, from coordinate 146,277,029 downwards.
TAGTGGTGCTCACTTGCACTACAATCGGCCCACAAGCAGGGGTATTGCGATCGCGGGGCCACGAGGTGAGCGCATGCACAGACCAGTTGCTTCAGCCCATATTCGGCATTAGGGGTATAAGAGGAGGGGGTTTCTGTGTCGTACAGCCAATCCCATGATTAAGTCGGTGTGACGAATCATATGGGGGAGTGGCTGTACGGCAACCATCAGAGTGATCGAGTGACGTGTGACGCGTCAATTCAAATCAGGAAGCGGAGATCCAAGCCCGAGTAGCGAGTGGGGGTGAGATAATATCCGCGCACCTCGGGTCCGCTGTGATCACAATAAAGGAAAATGTATTACCAAATACTTACCGTAAATTTCCTTTCCTGATGGACTCCATGGCAGTCTACGTGTGGGTTAATCCCGCCTCCTCTCCAATGCTATAGGACCCCATACCCATAAAGCTTTGCTCACCTTCAGTACTGGTGTTCCGTAACTTACCGACTCCATGCTTACAGGGTGGGTACTTCGTCTGCCATGGAGTCCATCAGGAAAGGAAAATTAAGGTAAGTATTTGGTAATAAATTTTCCTTTTTCCTGACAGACTCCATGGCAGTCTACGTGTGGGAAATAACTAGCCAAACCACACGGGTGGGTATGCTGAACAAAAAAATAGTTTAATTTGTCCTGTCAGCCGACAGGATTGAAAGGCCAAAATTTACAGAAGAAAGGGATGCAGGTTCAACACAATAGTGGGACATAAAGGTATTTATAGAGGACCAAGAGGCCGCTTTACAAATGACATCCGGGGCCACGTGATGGGCAGCCGCCCAGGAAGTTGCCATCCCTCTGGTAGAGTGCGCAGTCACCGCCTGCGGAGGAGCCAAGCCCTTCACTTTATATGCCTGTTGAATCGTGTGGATGATCCAAGCCGCAATGGATCTTGAAGAGGCCTTCTTCCTTTTGTTGATACCTGAGTGCAGGACGAACAAATGATCTGAGCGTCTGAAAGTAGAAGTTACTTGGATGTACTCCGTGAGGGTTTTCCCTAAGTCCAGAGGGTGAATTCTCTCTGACTCCGAATCTCTGAAAGTAGGGAGAACAAATTCCTGGTTGACATGGAAAACTGACGTCACCTTCGGGTTAGAACCCAGCATGGGAATCAGAACTACTCTGTCTGGAAAGAACGTTAGGAACGGCTCTTTGTAACCCAGGGACCCAATCTCCGAGACTCTTTTAGCCGATGTAATGGCAACCAGGAAGGCAACTTTAGCCGAGAAATCCTTCAGTGAGAACGGAGAGAGTCCTGTTGTATTAAGTTCACTCAGAAAATCCAGAACCAAGGGGAGATCCCACTTGGGGAATCTTGGCTTTCTTTGAGGCCTTAGCCTTGAAGCTCCACGGAAGAACTGTTTGACTAGCGGATGAGCTGCCCATGAGATTCCGGAGAAGGCAGATAATGCTAATATTTGCACCCTTAAGGAACTTACAGATAAGGAAAGATCTAACCCCGTTTGGAGGAACTTTAAGATGTCCCGTACTTCTGGACTCGTAAACGATGAGCCTGATGTTAAAGAAAATTCTACAAACATCGCCCAAATTCTTCCATAGACTTTATTCGTGCTAGATCTTCTTGAACTCATCAGTGTTGAGATCACTTTAGGAGCGCAACCAAGGGCTTCTAACCTCTTCCTCCCAAGAACCAGACCGCTAGTTTCAGTATAGCCGGAGCGGGGTGAAGGAATGACCCCTGGGAGAGAAGATCCGGTCTTACTGGTAGAGGTACCGGGTCCCGGTAACTCAGTTGGACCAAAAGAGGGAACCACGGCCTGTTTGGCCAGTAGGGCGCCACTAATGTTATCTGAACTGCCTCTGACTGGAGTCTCCGTAGGAGTTTGAGGATCACTGGAAACGGGGGAAAGGCATACGCTCTCTTGAATCTCCACCTGTCTGTCAAGACATCCGTCCCCGTTGCTTGACTGCAGTGACCCCTTGTATAGAACTTCCTCAGCTTGTGGTTGTACAGAGAGGCAAAGAGATCCACCTGGGGATTGGTCCCCATGGACATAATCCACTGAAACGATTCCTTGTGGAGAGACCACTCGTTGACATCCATCTGAGTGCGTGACAGGAAATCCGCCTGGGAATTCTGCTTTCCGGGGATATAGACTGCGGACAGGTTGGCCAGATTCTTCTGGGCCCAACCCAGGATAGGTTCGATGTCCCGTAAAAGAGCTGAGCTCCTTGTCCCTCCTTGCCTCTTGACATAGGACACTGCCGTGGTGTTGTCCATCTTCAGCAATACCGACTCCCCCTTCAAGAGTTGGGGAAAGGATTGCAGGGCACACCAGGCCACTCTGATCTCCAAGATGTTCGAGCCTGGGTTGCGAAGGCGGGCATCCCACTTGCCTTGTGCGATTTCCGTGCCGCACAGGGCCCCCCAGCCGGAGCCACTGGCATCTGTCGTCACCGAAACCCATGATACTGGAGCTATGGAATGGCAATTCAGTAAATTCTTCCGATGAAGCCACCAGAAGAGGCTGTTCCTCATGGACGATGAGATGAGGATCCATTGGTTCTTGTTCCCGGATTTCTATTGCCTGAGAAAGCCGAACTGAAAAGGACGTAGCCTCCACAATGCCCAATTCACCATGGGAGATGTCGAAACCATTGTGCCTATAATCTTCAGACATTGAAAAGCTCTCAGATAACGAACATCTAGGGCCTTGGCAATCCTCTCCTGAACCACGGGAATCTTCTCCGACGGGAGGGAGATAGTTTTCTCTGCTGTATCAAACTGGGCTCCCAGATATATTAAGCGTTGTGATGGCTCTAGGTGGCTCTTTTCCAAATTCAGAAGCCAACCGAATTCGGTCAGAGTCGAGATCACTTGATCCTTCGGTGCCAGGAGATGAGCTCTGTCTTGAGATAAGACAAGAAGGTCGTCCAGGTAATGATAGAGACATACTTTCTTCAGCCTGATAAGGGCCACAACTGACAGTAGGATCTTCGTGAAGACTTGTGGGGAGGTTGTCAACCCGAAGGGTAGGCAAATGAATTGGAGGTGCTCCTGTCCCACATGAAACCTGAGGTATTTCTGTAGCTCTACTGCCACTGGCACGTGGAAATAAGCGTCCTTTAGATCTATTGAGATCATCCAGTCTCCTGGTTGAATAGCTAGTTGGATAGTGGACAGGGTTTCCATCTTGAACTTCCCGTGTCTTATGAACCGGTTTAGGTAGGTTAAGTCTATGACTGGTCGCCATGAGCTGTTCTTCTTTTATACCAGGAAGAGGGGGGAGTATACCCCATGAAACAGTTCGTCCTTTGGGACGCATCTCACTGCCCCTTGAGCTTTTAGCAGGTCCACGTAGGACAGGAGAACTTGTTTCTGCTCTGCTGATTTTGGGAGTAGGGTAGAAATGAACCTGGGAGGGGGAATACTGCCGAAGGTCCAGACATGGCCTGACGATACCGTCCTGATGACCCAAGGATCCGTGATCGAGACCGCCCAGACGTGCCGAAACAATCGTAGTCTTGCGCCCACTTGGACCGCCTGGACGTGCTTTATGTCAAAAAGACTTCCCCTGCTCGTGTCCATTGGACGCCTGGCCTGTAGATGCTGGTTTACGAAAGGACGTTTGGCCTCTATTCCAATTTCTCCTGAAATTTCCACCAGGTCTATAGGCACGAGCTTCCCTTGCTCGATCCGGACTACGCCTCCTGAACTGTGGTCTCCTTTTTCCCATTTGACGTCTGTCCTGGGAAAGGAACCCAGATTTACCCCCTGTGGCTTTAGAAATGGCGTCATCCAACTTGTTGCCAAACAGAGATGAACCCTCAAAGGGGATTTTACACCAGCTTTGCTTCGATGAAGGGTCTGCGACCCAGGGGCGTAGCCACAGGGCCCTCTTGGCCGTAACAGAGGACAGCATGATTCTTGCTAACAATCTTACTAGATCAACGGAGGCTTCTCCCAGGAATGCTACCGCTAGCTTTAGCTCTGACGTTGCCGAACTCCCGGCCAGTTCTTCAGAAATGCCCATCAGAAAGGAGTCCACGTTCTCTGTCCAGACTTCCATTGCTTTAGAGAAAGCCGCTAAAGCCAGAGCGGGTTTTACAGGCCGTACCGGCCAAACCATATATCCTCTTTAGATCTTGGTCCATTCTTCTATCAAGACTGTCTTTGAAGGACACTGAATCGGACAAAGGTAGCGTCACGTGCTTGGCTAAACGCATCACCGCTGCATCTACTGACGGGATGTTTTCCAGGTGTTTGACATCTTCCGCTTTAAACGGGTACAAACGGGAAGCCTTATTAGCCATAGAGGACTTTTTGTCCACCTTGCTCCATTCCTCTTCAAAGATGCCATTCAGCTCCGAAAGTAATGGAAAGTTTGGGCGTTCTTTTCCCAGACGTTTGAAATATTTCATCTGTTTAGCTGGGACAGAGGATGAATCTTCCCACCGAAGTGCCTTTTTTACGGCCTTGATGAGTGGGGTTACTTGGGCAAAGTCAAACTCTAAATCCTCTTCATCGCTATCCAAGTCGCCTTCCGGGGCTGCTAGAGTGTAGGCGCGAGGCTGAGAGGGGCCTGGATCCTCATGGATCTCATCGACCGTAGGGCCAGATCCAGCGATACTGGCTTGCCCGTGTGTGTGAGATGTGTCCTCCTCCTTTAAGGACCTTTGCACAACACGTTCCACCAGGGACTCGATCCGCCGATCTTCCGTCTCCTTTTCACCAAGCGCCTGGGCATAGCACTGATTGCATAATGATTTGCCCTCTGAGACTCGGGTATCGCATCCCCAGCAGGCTCTACGACTAGAGCGACTATCATGGCGGTGGGAGCGGTGTCTTGAGGAGGAATGTGAACTTCTCCCCCGGTGATGTGATGTAGATGAGGAGCTACTTTTCTTAGACTTAGCGGATGACTGCTGATGCTGATGCGGCCTGGCAAGGTCTGAAGTGGTCTGGTCTGATGGGGCACGATGATCTGGATAGGAAGGGCTTTAAGAAGAAAGATTTACAGGGAAAAAAGTAAAGTCACTGAATTGAGGTATCCAACCCCGAGCCCTCCCCTCACCTGCACGTACCTTGTGCGTGAGGGCTGGCCATGTGCGGGCGGTGACTGGTCCATACTTCCTGGACCGACGTGACAGGGCAATACCAGGTCAGAAAGATGAAATCCTAAGACACTAGACAATAAGACCAGATAAGACAAGGTGCCCCTTCAGAGAACACCTATATATATATATATATATATATATATATATATATATATACAAAAACTGGATTTATACCTATTTTTAACATAAAAGAAAACCTGCCTGGCATGTAACTCTCACTGACCTTGGAAGCCGGTATCACCTATCAGCTGTTCGCCTGTTTAGGAAAGGATCCCACAAGCAAAGGGCGAACAGCTGTTTTTAAAATCCCCGTCGGTGACGTCACGCGTCTCCCCCTTGTGCGCCTGCGCAGTGTAGAGCGGCTCAACGGCGCCTGCGTGGCCGCCGCGAGGGTCGCTGTACTGCGCATGCGCGAGCCAAGCCTCGATCTGGAGACGGCTACTGTGCACGCATGCTCCGCGATGGCCCCGTGACCCGGAAGTAACCAGGTAGGCTGGAACACAGAAGCGCTCCAGCCGCCATATAACACAAACAAACAGAAAAAGAAAAGGGGGAAAACAACAAAGGAAAAACGACAAACAATACACAGATGCGACTGCCATGGAGAAAAGGTCAGACCTTGCCAGCCGAAAAGTCCAGGAATCTTCAGCACACGCAGCCAGACACAACAAGTGCTTTGCTGCAAAAGCTCTCCACCTGCCCATGGCTGGGATCCGAGCTGCACCGCTTAGAAGTGTGCCATCCGTCTGCTTGTATTGGACATCCTGAACGCATATCCTTAGATCCATGGAGGAGGACAAAAAAGGAACACCAGTACTTAAGGTGAGCAAAGCTTTATGGGTATGGGGTCCTATAGCATTGGAGAGGAGGCGGGATTAACCCACACGTAGACTGCCATGGAGTCTGTCAGGAAACACCATTTTGGGCACATACTGGAAGTGTTTGCTGTGGCATTTGTTGCTCTTTTTTTAAGGTGATTCATGTGAGTGTAATGATTGAAGTTTGCACAGTGTTTATTAAAACTGGTTTTACATTATTACACTATTAGTGCACTCTTTATTATTTACATGTGGAAAGATCCTGCACATACACAGTTGGATTTTGGAGAGTTTATTAACCCTTTCTGTGAGGTTTTTCACGTCTTTTTTGCCAAACACGAGAGTGCAAGGCATATCCAGTTGGTGAGTGTGTTATCTGACGGGAGAGGAATCACTGGCACTTCGGTGTGGTGGATGAAAAAATTATGGACTTTGTTTTATATCGGTCACTTTTCACAACTGTCACAGGGTGATTTGTGTGATATATTATTATTTTGTTTACTGTATAATTTTGCTGAGAGAAGCATTTATAACATCACTGGAGAAGTGCTATTCTAGCGCCACTTATTTTTTTTATTTGTTTTGATAGAGTTTAAAATACTATTCACATCGTCTGAATACTGCAGTTTGGCGCCAATCCACAAGTGTGCGCAATTTTAAAGCGTGGCATGTTAGGTATCTATTTACTTGGCGTAACATCATCTTTCACATCATACAAAAAAAATGTTGGCTTATTTTATTTATTTTTTATTAATGAAACAGTTTCTTAAAACTTAAAATAAAAATTGCTGTGCAAATACAGCGTGACATAAAAAGTTGCAAGGACCGCCATTTTATTCCCTAAAACAAAATATATAGGGCCAGATTCACAGAGCCCTTACTCCGGTCTATCTCGCGTTAGACCGGAGTACTTTCAAATTACGCGCGTCGTTTCATTAGTCTGAATCCTCAAACCATGAAACGATGGCTTCGGGCTTCAATCCGACTGGCTGACGTGTTCGTACACCTTCGGATCTACGCTGCAAGAAATTTGCGGCCGCTGGGTGGAGTTCCCGTCGTTTTCCGCGTCGGGGTATGTAAATGAGCTTTTTCCGACGATCCACGAAGTTACGAGCGTCATTCGCAATCTCTTACGGCATCTGTAGTCATCTTTTTGCCGCGTAAAGTTATTCCAGCTTTTATCTGGTCCAATATTAGACAGCCCATGTTAAGTATGGCCGTCATTCCCGCGTCGAATTTCAACGTTTGTTTTTATTTTTTACGTAAGTCGTCCGGGAATAGGAATGTACGTAAACGACGGTACTCAAACAAAAAATTACGTATCAACGTTATTTCGCGCCATGCACGGCGGTAAATTTCTGAACGGAGCATGCGCAGTTCGATCGCCACGGGGACGCGCCTAATTTAAATGCTTTACGCCCCCTTACCGCGTATTTCGATTCCGCCGCGAGAAATACACTACGCCGCCGTACCTTACGGGCCAAAATCTACATGAATTCATCGTAGAGCCAGGTAAAATACGGCGGCGTAGTGTATCTCTGATACTCTGCGCCAATGTAATTGTATCTGAATCTGACCCATAGTGTTTGGGGGTTCTGAGTAATTTTCTAGCAAAAAAAACACACGTAGGAGAGAAGTGTCAGAATTGCCCTGGGTGGCAAAATGTTAATTACCATAAGTATTATACAAAATAATTATTATATATTGTTTTTAAGGTAATTTAATATATTTTCAAAAACTGTACTCAAGCAAGTGGCTTAACAGAAAAATTACTGAAGTTATAACTTTAAACCAGTAATTTCACAGTAAAAAGATAAATAATTAATTATTATGTTATAACATATAGCATAATAATATATGATTTAGTGTGATTATATCAGGACCATTTCAACAGCAGCAGATTCTCATTCTCCCTCTTCACTGTGTGAGAAAAACATGGGATTGTGGGTAAATCTTATAAGCCCGTGTTTTTTCCTTGTAGTTAAGAGAGCTGGGCTGGTAGGGAGCATTTGTCTTTTAGACACATGCCCCTTCTATGACACTGCAGTGAGAGGACAGCCTCCACTGCAGCATTTTTATTGGACAGCTGGGGCTAACGCTACTTTACCATTGGTCCAAGACTCCAAGCAGTCCATTGAGCTCAGTGCATCTCACAAGAAGTGAGGAGAGGCACTGTGAGCTCAACCTTTCAGTCTGCTACAAACAGAGAGTGCCAGCTTGTATTTAAACTGGCTGCTCTGTAAGTAGCCTCTGACAGGCTGCACAAGGAGCCCCATATCTCCGAAACAATAGGTCGTAGGAGCCCCAAACGATAGTTTGTGGGGTAGGACTTGGGCTAACCATCTATGGCCATCAAAGCTCGTTTTTTTTATTTTTATTTTTTATGTTCATGGCAGGTGAGGCTCTACCTCACCTGTCTGTAACGCCATCAGCGTTCCCCCCTTTACAGCCACGGCGCTTGTGTGTTCCCCACACGTCCGCCGAGACTCATGTGCGTCATTTCCGGTGCGCTCTGTTATGCGTTCCACGCTGGAACGCGGAAGTGCGCCTCGACGTGCTGCGCCTTCTCCCGCGCTGTGCGTGCTATTTAAAGCCCCAGGAATGACGGCAGGTTGTTCCACTATTTTGTTGGGCACCTGCCGTCACCTGGGACCCCTCACAGCACCCCAAATACCATCCTGTAGGACTTCTGAGCCGAGGATAGGGAGAGACCCTGCATCTGGGATTCCTCCGCTGCTTGACCATCAAGCCTGCATCTACCAGCTCCACTACTCTGCTTCTAGGATCCCTCCTACAAGTGTTCACTACTGAGGATAGGAGCTAACACTTCAAGACCACCATCAGTACCGCAAGTATACTGCATTGTACTCTGCGAACTGCAAGTCTAGTGATGTGGAATGCCTCATTGTTTACATGCTATGATTTAACATTTACTGATTCCTATTTTTGATCTCTTTGACTGTGTTCCACATAAGTGCCTTGTATATGAACTGTTGCTGATAACACTACTTGATAGCTAACTATATATGGCTCGAAGCTACAGGGTCATACCATTCTATTGTTAGCTAGGTTCAGCAATCACTCAATCTTTGCATTCCTATGTTTGCTTATGATTTTACTGAGTACGCTCCCTCCTGGTTGGTTCCCATATAGAGGTTGTGATGAAATAAACCCTTAACTTTCTGTTCACACAAGAGAGTGCGGTTGTGGTTTATGCTGAGAAACCTCTCTAGCTGGAACTCCATTAAGTTTAATTAACTATAAGGTGACTGTAACATAATAGTGGAACCCATACATAACCTAATGGATCCAGCGGAACTCGCCAATCATTTGGTTGGACTGTCACAGCGAGTGGATACTCTTACCAATACAGTGAACGACCTCCGTTTGGAAAACGAGGCACTCCGGAATCATAACTTTGCTCAACCAAGGGATTGACCTGAACCTAAGGTCTGCGCTCCCGAACCCTTTTCAGGAAACAGGAAAAATTTCCGTCAATTTATTAGTTCTTGCCGTCTCATGTTCGAGTTACGCCCCCGAACCTACCATTTTGACAGAATTAGAATTTTTACGTTGATATCATATCTCAAAGGCGAACCAAGAGTTTGGGCTGATGCCTACGTTGAGGAACATGGTGACCTGCTCGGAACTTTTAACACTTTCCTAGACGAAATGTCCCTCCTCTACGAGGACCCTAACAAACAACTCATGGCAGAGAACACCATCAGAAACCTTAAGCAAGGTAAAAGACCAGTAGAGGACTACATCTCTGAATTTAAGTGCTGGTGCCGTGATATTATGTGGACTGACATTTCTCTCAGAAATCAATTCCGTCTCGGACTCTCAGAACCAATGAAAGATGATCTAGCCGGAGTTGAAATTCCCACTACTCTGGAGGATCTTATGCACCTCTCGCTCTCCATTGACTGCAGACTCAGAGAGAGAAAGGCTGAACGAATTAACTCCTATCAGCCTACACCCCCCAGGAGGTCCAGGTCCCCATCAAAGGAGGTTCCAATGGAGATAGCAACAATCAAAGGCCCTCTATCCCCAGAAGAGAAACAAAGACGCAGAGCCCAAAATTTATGTCTTTACTGCTCTGCCCCTGACCACATTGTCCCTACTTGCCCTCTACTCAAGAGGAGGTCTGAAGGTAACCTCTATAGCATTAATAAGATAACTGTGCCCCGTACTACCACTAGTAATTATGTTTTTCTTACGCTTACTTTACAGTGGGACCAAGATAGAAGTTCCATAGATGCGATGGTTGACACCGGTGCTTGTGGCAATTTCATTGATATGGAATTTGTTAACTCAAATAAAATCCCAAGTGTGTTAAAGCAAGATGTTGTCTGTCACGTTCATTGATGGTTCTACTTTCTCGTATGGGCCAGTACTCTCTCAAACTTCACCTTTATTGGTCACCTGTGGCAATGGCCATACTGAGACACTTGTGTTTGATATCATCCGTTCACCCACTTTCCCAATAGTTTTAGGCTTACCTTGGTTGCTCCTTCACCAACCAACTTTCCACTGGCCTAGTAACTCCATTACCCTTGATTCTTCTTTCTGTGAACATACTTGTTATCCAGTATACAATTTACTATTGACAACCGAACAAAACACTGCTCTCCCTTCCTACTTACATGATTTCTCAGATGTTTTTAGTAAGACTAATGCCGAGATACTCCCCCCACATCGCATATATGATTGCCCAATTGACCTCATTCCACACTCCCCCATTCCGACCGTGCAAATTTATCCGCTATCCCAACCAGAGCTCATCCATCTCAAGGACTACCTCGATGACAATCTGAGGAAGGGTTTCATTAGGCCTTTCACTTCCCCAGCAAGCGCAGTGATGTTTTTCGTAAAAAATAAGGACGGATCACTTCGACCAATAATTGATTACAGGTCCCTCAATAACATCACAATAAAAAATCGATATCCTCTACCTCTCATCCCGGAGCTCATAGAACGTCTCCAGACCTCCAAAATCTTTACAAAGCTAGATCTTAGGGGCGCTTATAATTTAATTAGAATCCGTCCCGGGGACGAATGGAAAACCGCTTTCAAGACTCGCTATGGCCTATTTGAGTATACGGTTATGCCTTTTGGGTTGTGCAATGCCCCCGCAACTTTCCAAAGGTTCATTAATGATATTTTCCGTGATTTGTTGGACATTTGCGTGGTAATTTATCTGGATGACATTTTGATTTTCTCAGACAACATTGAAGTACATACCAAACATGTACGATGGGTACTATCAAGGCTTAGAACACATCGCTTATACGTTAAACTGGAGAAGTGTGTCTTTAACCAAACCAGTATCTCATTTCTTGGCTACCAGATTACTCCCGACGGGATTCAGATGGATCGCACTAAGGTTGATTGTATTCTCTCCTGGCCTATTCCCCAGTCCAGAAAGGCTTTGCAATGATTCCTTGGGTTTTCAAATTATTACCGTAAATTTATTAAGAATTTCTCAGAAATTGTAAAACCTCTCAATTCCTTAACTAGTAAGAAAACACCTTTCACCTGGACAAATCAAGCGCAAAAGTCTTTTGATGCACTCAAACTCTCCTACACCTCTGCTCCTATCCTCCAACTACCTGATCCTCAATGCCATTTCACTCTAGAAGTGGATGCATCCCATTTCGCTTTAGGTGCCATACTTTCACAACAGGCTACCCTATCTGAACCTCTACACCCAGTCGCATTCTACTCCAGAACTTTAAATTCTGCAGAGAGGAATTACCCTGTTGGTGAGAAGGAACTCCTAGCTATAAGAGATGCCTTAGCAAACTGGAGACATCTCTTAGAAGGTTCTACCTACCCTGTAATGATCCTTACTGATCATCGTAACTTACAACATTTAAAGGCCTGCAAGACTCTCTCTGCCCGCCAAGTACCTTGGAGTTCGTTCTTTGATAGATTCGACTTCATTATATCATACAGACCAGGGACCCAGAATTTAAAAGCTGATTCCCTATCCCGGATCAATGAAGAAGAGATCGTTGAAAGTCCTCCTTCATCTATTATCCCTTCTAACCGTTTTATTGGAATGGTCTCTTCCTTTCGAGAATTAGTCTCTCAAAACACACCCAAGGACGTCTCCTCCCTACCCAAAGGAACCTCAAGGCAACCAGATGGTACATGTACTTTTAAGAATAAGTTATATGTTCCTCCCAGCTTACAACTGACACTTCTCAAACATTTACATGACTCTCCACTAGCTGGCCACCCTGGTATCAATAAGACGATAGACCTCCTTAAAAGAGACTATTGGTGGCCCCATTTGGCTAAGATGGTCCATGAATACGTCAATTCCTGTCTCATCTGTGCTAGTGATAACCTCTCAAGAAAACCTCCTTTTGGCCTCTTATCTTCCATTCCAATACCAAACCGGCCCTGGGAGGTCGTCTCAATGGACTTTATTGTCGATCTCCCACGGTCAAACGGATCAAATACCATCATGGTCACAGTCGATTTACTTACAAAAATGGCACACTTCACTCCTTTAAAAGATTTACCAACCTCTTCTGAAACGGCAACAACGTTCATTAATAATGTCATCAAATTACATGGCCTTCCTTCTCAGATCATTTCTGACCGAGGATCTCAGTTCATCTCAAAGTTCTGGAAAGCTTTATGTAATACACTAGGAATTGATCACCGCATGTCCAGTGCTTACCATCCCCAAACAAATGGCCAAACAGAAAGGGTCAACCAGACCCTAGAACAATATTTACGTTGCTATTGCACACACTTACAGGATGATTGGTTCCATCTACTTCCCCATGCTGAATTTTCTTACAATAATGCCACCAGTTCTTCTTCCAGATTTTCACCATTCTATGCAAATTATGGTTATCACCCACAAAGTTTACTGTCCAATGTGCTCTCAAACAAAGTTCCCGCTGTGAGACAATATCTTACAAACCTAAAGGAGACTCTGCGAATTCTTCATAATAACTTGGAAGCTGCTCAGAAACGACAAAAACGCTATTACGATGCTCACAGATCAAAACCTCCTGCTTACAAGGTGGGAGACCTAGTCTGGTTATCCACTAAAAATTTACGTCTCAAAATACCCTCCAAGAAACTCGGCCGACAATTCACTGGCCCTTTTCCAATCTCACATGTGATAAATCCCAATGCAGTCAAACTAACTCTACCAACTGATTGGAAAATCCACCCCACTTTCCATGTCTCACTCCTAAAACCATTTGTGCCAAACCCATTCCCTGATAGAATTGCAGCTCCCCCACCTCCAGTTGACATTTCAGGTGAAACTGAATATGAAGTTGAGAAAATTTTGGATTGTAGGAGAAGGGGGTCTACTTTCCAGTACTTGATACGTTGGAAAGGTTACAGTCAACTAGAAGACTCCTGGGAAGACTCTTCACACCTCCATGCTCCCCGCCTCATCAAACTCTTTCATCGTAGGTACCCTAACCGACCATGTCCTACAAAGAGCACTGTGGGTGCCCCCTTGAGGAGGGGAGTATGTAACGCCATCAGCGTTCCCCCCTTTACAGCCACGGCGCTTGTGTGTTTCCCACACGTCTGCCGAGACTCATGCGCGTCATTTCCGGTGCGCTCTGTTATGCGTTCCACGCTGGAACGCGGAAGTGCGCCTCGGCGTGCTGCGCCTTCTCCCGCGCTGTGCGCGCTATTTAAAGCCCCAGGAATGACGGCAGGTTGTTCCACTATTTTGTTGGGCACCTGCCGTCACCTGGGACCCCTCACAGCACCCCAAATACCATCCTGTAGGACTACTGAGCCGAGGATAGGGAGAGACCCTGCATCTGGGATTCCTCCGCTGCTTGACCATCAAGCCTGCATCTACCAGCTCCACTACTCTGCTTCTAGGATCCCTCCTACAAGTGTTCACTACTGAGGATAGGAGCTAACACTTCAAGACCACCATCAGTACCGCAAGTATACTGCATTGTACTCTGCGAACTGCAAGTCTAGTGATGTGGAATGCCTCATTGTTTACATGCTATGATTTAACATTTACTGATTCCTATTTTTGATCTCTTTGACTGTGTTCCACATACAGTAAGTGCCTTGTATATGAACTGTTGCTGATAACACTACTTGATAGCTAACTATATATGGCTCGAAGCTACAGGGTCATACCATTCTATTGTTAGCTAGGTTCAGCAATCACTCAATCTTTGCATTCCTATGTTTGCTTATGATTTTACTGAGTACGCTCCCTCCTGGTTGGTTCCCATATAGAGGTTGTGATGAAATAAACCCTTAACTTTCTGTTCACACAAGAGAGTGCGGTTGTGGTTTATGCTGAGAAACCTCTCTAGCTGGAACTCCATTAAGTTTAATTAACTATAAGGTGACTGTAACACTGTCTCCCCTGACTGCACGTCTCTGGAAGAAGGGGAGGATCAGTGAAGACAGGATCAAACAGTCTTTTTACACAATGTGGAGGATTAACCCCTTAGGTTCCACCATGAGTATAACAAGCATACAGACTGACTTTACTGTTGTAGGTTTAGTAACACTTTAACAATGTATATATGCATGTTTGTTTTAGGTGGTGGTGAAAGTACAGGGGTGAAAATTGAACTTTTATAGGTATCATAGGCATGTATACTGTTCTATACTGGACTGTAATATAAAATATATTACTAATTTGTTACTCATAATGTACACACAATGACATATGTAGACACACACACACACAACCAAGATACGGATACAGGCCCCTAAAATAACATTCAGTTATTAATTCTGTACAATTCAATTAGAATAGCTCAGCTCTCAGTGATGTGATAAACAAATAAAAGTCAGAGAGCCAAGACGCCCTGTTACACTATGCCTTGCACCAGGGCTGTATTTGAATGATATGCCCCTACAGGGCACATCCTCTGTGCCAGCTCATAACTACAGACCTTTGTGGCAGGATAGTTTTATGCATCTTGCATAAAATAAATGTTATCGCCCCGTAATGATTGCCTGACAAGATGCTAATTATGGAAAAGCTTACGGCAAGTAAGCTGACAGTTACAACTGCGATACTAAATGACTTTTGGCGAAATAATATATCATAATTACTACGCATTTCTCATGTTCAGCAAGAATGCTACTAAAATGTATACATTTTTTTTCCTCTGGACTTCTGAACAAGATTATTATTGCAGATTTTCCCTGAGGATTTGAGTCTCCTGTGCCTTTAATCAGGCTCCATTCAAGTACTCCATTAATTGCAACCCTTTGAAAATCCTTCCACGTTCACAGCTGCAGAATAATTAGAGGGAAGAGTTTCATCCCAGTCTGCGAATTAGAGAAGAGATCTATTTACACAACACCAGACACACTTTTCTGTATCAAAGTGCTGAATGTCATAAACGACCATTAACTCTATGAATACGTATTTCACAAAATTATTTGCTTGCTCTGACACCAACCATCAGGCTCATATGGTGAATTCTGAGTGATGAGTCCGTCATTGATGGCAGGCAATAAAAGGAACACAAAAAGTGCAATCGTTAAAGGGGTAGTTCCCCCAAAAACCTTTTTTTTAGCATTGATTGAGGCTCGTTTTGTCAAGGGGAATCGGGTGTTTTTTTTTTAGAAACGAAGCAGTACTTACCGTTTTAGAGATGCATCGTCTCCGACGCTTCCGGGTATGGTCATCGGGGAAGGGCGTTCCTATTTGATTGACAGGCTTCCGACGTTCGGATACATCGTGTCACGATTTTCCGAAAGTAGCCGAACGACGGTGCGCAGGCGCAGTATAGAGCCGCACCGGCGCTCGGCTTCTTTCGGCTACTCGTGACGCGATGTATGCAACCGTCGGAAGCCTGTCGGAAGCCTGTCAATCAAATAGGCACGCCCAGACCAGACGATCATACCCGGAAGCAACGGAGACGATGCATCTCTAAAACGGTAAGTACTGCTTCGTTTCTAAAAAAAAAACACCCGATTCCCCTTGACATAACGAGCCTCAATCAATGTTAAAAAAAGGTTTTTGGGGGAATTACCCCTTTAACAACGAAAAAGAGTAATGCCCCGGAAAAAGTTCCTGTCGGAAATCCCGAGGGGAAAGACGAGAACCTGCTCAGTAGACATGTGCAATTTTTTTCGTTACGAATACGTTTTCCGTCATTATTCGTTATTTTCGTTGATTCGTTAACCTACGAATAAACGAATGGTTTAGCGCAAATAATAACGAATAACGATATTTCCAAAAATAACGAATATGGAAAACTACGAAGATACGAAACTACTAAATGTAAAAGAACAACACAACGAAAGAAAAAAGAAACGAAAACATAGAAATAACGAAAACACCGAACACAAAAAAAAAATCATAATTACGAAAAATAAACGAAAATGTAAACTTACTAATATTTGAAGAATGAAAAGAAAACAACCGAAATGCCGAACAAAGAATAAAAAACGAAAAGCAAAACTAATGAAAAATAAATTATGAATCTTCGGAAAACGGAAATGAAATAATGTAAATTCACTTTCATTAGTACTGTGACCAATAGCCACTCAGCGCTGTCCCTTCCCCTGAAGAGCTTCTTTCTTATGTGGCTCCTTGACCTTGTGTCTTTATCTGTGTTAGTCAATCACAGTAAATTACGATGTTTTACAAAATTACAACGAGTAGTGTGTCGAATAAACGTAAAATGTATTTTAACAGAATTACGAATGCAATAAAATCTACAAAAGAACGTTGTTATAATCAAATGAAATTAGACACGAAAATACGAATGATCATAAAGCAACGAAGATTTATTTCTTACGAAAATACAAACGTGACATTATGGAAAATATAATGTAAATACGAATATCAAAACAACGAAAAATAAACGTAAAAATGAATAAACGAATAAATTCATTGTAAAAATACGAACGAGGCAGAATACAACATTTAACGAAAATACTAATCTCGAATCAACGAAAAATAAACTAACATAAAAAAACGGAAACGGAAAAAAAAGTGTTACGAAAATACTAAAGAGTACGAATACGATAACTAACGTCTTACGAAATTACGACTCATTACGACTCACGATAAACGAACAGAAACGAAACAGAAATAAACGAAAATTTTTGTTGTGCACATGTCTACTGCTCAGTCAGTCTTTCCCCCGACAGGAAAACCACGATGGAGCTTTGGTCTGCCAAACTGCCAAAAACCGCTGTGCAAAAGTCCGCCGGTTTTCCCGGCGGAAAAAAGGGGAGGTGGTTCTCTTTTTTTTCTCCGGCGGTTTTTGCAAGGAGCATACACACAGCCAAGATTCCCAGCCAAAAGCTCTCCTCGCAGTTTTCCTGTGTACGAGGCTTAACGGTACTTTTGCATAGTGTGGGAATAGTCTGTAAGGGGGTTACTGCCCTGGTTGCTTTTCTTCTACCCACTGGGTTGCATTAGAGAGTAGTCCTATATATAATAGGGGAGGTATTTGAGAGTATAGAGTAGAGGAGAGAAGCAAGATAGAGGGGAATGCAGACCTCTTCAGGTGAAGCCTATGGCCTAGGAGTAACCAAGACTATAAGTTTGGGAAATCATGGCAAATAGCAACCCCTACTCTTGGGCACTACCCTTGGATGGGACCAGTTATGAAATGTGAGTTCTTCTTACATAATGTGGCTAATGTTATCACAGTTTTGTGACCTGAAGCTAGATGGGCATTAAAAGAGGGGTATATGCAGGAAAGAAAATGAAAAGAAGGGCAATAAAGGGGAAGGGAGTGGGAGGCGTGGGATGGAGAGGGTGGAAAGACAGGGTTAAGGTACGGTTTCATGGCCATCGTGTGTGGAGACAATCAGCCTACTAAAATACAAATTTAGAATGTCAAAAGTGATAGGGTCAAAGTTTTCAGCAGATAGTCTGTAACCCAAGGATACTGAACCCTGCAAAATGTGCCCATTTGATCGTTGCAGGTAGCCACAATTTTTATACAGAGGGTGACATAATACTTGAGTTCCTCAAAAGGGGTAAACTGTTTTTTTTCCCCAATTCCTGGCAATGTTTTGCCTCACAGTTTAGTTTTTTTTTTTTAATCGAATAGCCAAACATCTATAAACAATAGTAAACAAACCATATAACACCAAAATAAGGCTACACCTTAATGCACAGGTGTCAAACACAAGGACGTGGGCCGAATCCGGCCCTCCAGGCCATTTCATGTGGCCCTTGCACCTCTCTTGTAGCTGCAGGAGAGCTCCAGCCCTCCTATGGTCCTCTTCCAGTCTCTTACTTTCTGCTTACAAGCAATGCATCCATCTTCTTCCCAGCAGCAGCATAAGGTAAGGGGGTGCATTGTGATGTAAGGGAGAGTAGGGAACTCAACCTCTGATGGTGGGGGGGCTCTTGACATCTAATGTAAGTGGAGGGGATGTGCTGGACATCTAACCTTACAGATACAACCGGCCCTTTTGAGGGTAATCATAATGCTAATGCGGCCCACGATGAAAATGAGTTTGACACCCCTGCCTTAATGAGTCATGGTTGGACCAGATCTTAATATTTGTTTAATTACACAAAAGTGTTCTTTCATGTAGCTATTTATTCATTTGTGTTTATATACACAATATAGAAGATTCCCCTAAACTATTGTGGAGGAGAGGAGAGCAAATACTGGTAAATCTGAGTTCATTATTAGGTATATCTGGTATAGTATTCAGTTGAAACAGTGTATTTAATATTTAGCTGAAATATGTAGGTAACTTTAGAAGAACCGTGGAGATCTCTGCAAAAGTCTCATAGATTTTTAATTACCATCATTGATGTCTTCCTTGCAGTCAATCAATAAACCACCACTAAAATATCCACACCTAATTTCTATTTTAAATACAGCACTGCCCATGAAGACATTGATTTTTATTCTGTTACTTTAGCTTTCCAAGATAAGAAGCACAATTCATTGGTAAATGATCTGAATAACTACTTGCTTCTTAAAAATTATAATGATTTTGTGTTGACAGTCACTGCTTCAGTTGATCAATAAAGTCTGTCTATGAATGAAGACCCGCTTTGTAAACCAATCATAATACTGCTGTTTTCCGAAATAAACTGGGTCACCCTTTGTCACCAGCAAAGTCCTATTGATGAAGACACTATTGTTGCCACTGTGTCCATCAATTGTCGCCACTGTGCCATGCCATCAATTGTCGCCACTGTGCCATGCCATTGTCGCCACTGCGCCATAAATTGTCGCCACTGTGCCATGCCAAACGCAGCCACTGTGCCATGCCATTGTCGCCACTGTGCCATGCCATTGTCGCCACTGTGCCCATCAATTGTCGCCACTGTGCCATGCCACTGTCGCCACTGTGCCATCAATTGTCGCCACTGTGCCATGCCAAACACAGCCACTGTGCCATGCCATTGTTGTCACTGTGCCATGCCATTGTCGCCACTGTGCCATTCAATTGTTGCCACTGTGCCATTCCAAACGCAGCCACTGTGCCATGCCATGCCAATAAACTGACAGGGGCTATAACCCTCCCTTACTCTATCCAAAATTAAAAACAGTGTTGCTTATAGTTTTACTACTAGGCACAAATTTCTGATAATTTTATGGAGAGGACAAAGAAGATATAACCATGCCAATGATGCAGCAGAAACATATAGCACAGTGAGGAAGGTTTGTGGTCCAGGATGTCAGTGTGGCTGCTTTATGGGGGCACTAGACTAATTTGCCTCTCAGCCCAGTTCGCCCCATAAGACTGGCGCTAACAGTGTAGCGCAAGCTGGCGGGGACTCTTTCCGTGCTGCCCCCCTGCAAAGTGCTGCCCTAGGCCTGGGCCTTGTTGGCCTAGGCCAGGATACAGCATAGCCCCCACCCCCCCGCCTGGCACTTACCTTTCTCGGTCAGCCATCCTCAAATCGATCCCTCGATGTCGCTTCAGCCAATCAGGTTACCGGTAACCAGAACCGATGAACCTGATTGGCTGAGACGCCTGTCACTGTTAACCAAGGAACGCACACCCCGTGCATCCCCTGGTTAACTATTTGGAAGCCGATTGCAGCCCCCAGGCAACTGGCTCTGATAGGCACTTCCAAAGCCAACCAGCTGCCATTATTCAGATGGCCGGCACTCACCAGGGGGCCGGCCATCTGATTAGTGGGCGACAGCGACAATTCATAGATTCATGCAATGCATGAATCTATGTATTGTATTTCAGTGGAGGTGCAGGAGCAGGAGGGGGCGGCACTCCTGCACCCTCTATGGATGCCCTGCCACTGGACAGCAGCCATGTAATAGGACCAATAAACCTTACACTACAAGTCCCAATAGGCATTCGATATGATGTGAAGTGAAGAGATTGTTTTAAAACATTTTTTACCTGCCCCTGGAAAATTCTTCTTGGCACAGAAAGAGTTAGGAAGAGAGCACCTCTTTTTGGATATTTGCCTGCCAGCAGGAGACCATACCAGCAGAGATTCATGCCTGATACTGGAAGTAAGGACACCCGTGGGCAGGGAAACACTTCCCACATCACAGCAACTTCACTGCTGCGGCAGGGAGACTGGAGTGTCTGCTCACCCTCTGCTTCCCACTGCTGATTACCAGGGGGCACCAACTTCTACAGCAAAAGGACACACATCCTGAGGACTGGTGAGAGGACTATTTGTCCATTGCTGATACTGCTAGCAGGGACTGAGCCACTGAGAGCAAGACACCAAGTGTACCAACTATATACTGCATTATACTGAACATTTACTGCATCACAACCACATCTTGCACCTGTGTGGAGACTATACTGTACCTATACTGCATGCAGGATAACTGGGACTGCCTTTAAGTGCAAGTTATGTGCAAATACCATTGCACTACTAGAAGAAAAAGGTGTATCGCAGGCCTATAATACACCTCCCAGCGCCTGAAGGATCAAACTTTGCAAAAAACTGGATAACTGAAAGTAATAGCAGATAACTTCAAAATAATATAGATAAATGGCTGTAATCAGCAGCCAGACATCAAAAGAGAGCAGCTGTTTAAATAAAATAATGAATATATAACAAATGGTAAATATACTATAAAACGAATGTCCAAATAGTTAAAACCACAAACAGCGCTGGTAGTGATGATTCAGTGTAGTTCCCAAAAGAGACACCACCTCTACACTTAAGTGCAGCAACAATGATAAAGTGCATCAGTGAGATGAGAAATAGTCCATTGATAGCAGAGTTTTGAGAGAAACAGATAGCAAGCACCTTCCACCTGGATTCTCAAAGACACCGCGTGGGATAAAAATTCCCCTCTGGGGTACGCACTCACCGGAAAGCTCTAAAAGCAAGGCGATGTATGTATATCCTCAGACTGATACAGCTCTTCACAATAAAGGCAATCAAAAACGTCTGATATGAGTCTCGAATTTATGCCAAAAAACCCTTCTACTATGCCAGGAAGTGACATTTGCGCTCCACCAGAGTCACGTCCTCACCCAGGAAACACTGCTTCCAGCTTATCCATCCGGTCAGCATGGCTCTCCTCCCGTAACGGAGATGGTGATTATATGCGCTGTTTTATCTTATTTATTGTACGTGCATATTTTGAAGGGAACATTTTTTGGCAGGTTCAAGTAGTATAAGGTTCAAGTAGTATAAATAGGATATTGTAATATTGTATCCTGGTGATTCCCATTCATATAGGGGAAAGGTGACCTTTCCAACCTCTCACTGACATACACGAATTCCAGGTGTAATCCTTAAACCATCAATCGAAAATTGTAGACCAGGATATGGCTAAGGCTCCAATAAGCCATGGGGTGGGTGATATGAAAAAAAATGAAAAAAGGAGCTCCAATAGCGCAGGTCAATTAAAACCAATAAAGGTTTATTAATAAAAGGCATAAACAAAATTATGACATGGATAAAAGTGATCACATTCAAAAAAGCAATATGGGGTGCTTAGTAGCGATACCCGATGCGTTTTGGCCACATAAGCCTTCAACCGGGGCATGCCTGCCCCTGTTGAAGGCACAACGCGGTTGTGTATTCCTATAAAAGGGATCACACGATCGATCACGGCGCCACAGTGAAGAACGGGGAAGCTGTGTTTACACACAGCTCTCCCCGTTCTTCAGCTCCGGGGACCGATCCAGCGGCCCACGGCTGGGCACTAGCAGAGGACATACCGGTACGTGCATGTGCCCAGCCGTGCCATTCTGCCGACGTAAATGTGCAGGAGGCATCCCTTAAGCGGTTAAAGGGCCCCAACAATAGCTGGAAGAAAAACGTCTCAAGGGGCTGCCCCTCCCGTAATAATAATAAGCCTTCTTTGTTCCCCTGCCCCCTCCGCTACCACCCTTCTTTTATTTTGGATAGTGCATACCCGGTAGGGCTAGGACTAGCACTGCTTCTGTAAATGTGCTTTGCCAGTATAGTTCCAGCACTCAGTAGATTAAACTTTACTATCGTTTACTGCTGCACTTGAGGTGGTTTTGCTACTATTGATGCTGATCTGGATACCAAATATCATCTCATGCCCATATTTAAGTATATTTAAAAAAAATGTGTTTGTAAGAGCCCTGCGCAAATACAGTGTGACATAAAATACTGCAATGACTGCCATTTTATTCTCTAGGGTCTCTGATTAAAAAAAGTATAAAAATATAAAAAATATATATATATATATATATATGGTGACAGTGTACACGACTCTGTGTATGTCAGTGAGAGTTTGGAAAGGTCACCTTTCCCTGTCTTGGAAGTGGTTAAGCCTGGCCCAACAGGTAAACCTCTATTAATTAGCCTTCACCTGATAGTGAGGGGGAGAGTGAGAGCTCAGAGCGAGATTCAGGCTGCACTGGATGGACACAGACTGGAGAGTGTCTGTGTATTCGTGGAATTAAGGTCTGTCAGACCAATTGCCTATATTGGACTGTGTTTTTGTTTGTTTATACTAGAGCCGGAATAGCCGCGCTAGTAAAGCATAGTGAGGGACGCTCTTGTTTAGTTAGCCTCCTAAGGTGGAGTAGGCCTATTTATTTGTGCTACTTTTTTTGTTGGACGCAATAAAGCTGCATTTATTCGCCATTTCTGTTTAAAGACCAGTGACTTTCCCACAAGTGGTGTCAGAAGTGGGATTTCGTTGTTGTACCGGCCAATTTCTCACAGTGGCCTTAAAAGTACAGGACCCAGAGAATGGAAGATATAGTGAAAGCACTGATACACAATGCCTCTGTGCAGCAAGAGACTAATAGACAGGTAGCCGCCTCAGCTGCAGCGCAACAAGAGACTAATAGACAGGTAGCTGCCTCAGCTGCAGCGCAACAAGAGACCAACAGGCTCCTGGCTTTGCAGGTTGAGGTTTTGACTGAAGCACAAAAGGCAGATCATGCTATTCTCAAAGCAACCCTGGAACAGATGACTGCCCAAGGATGTCCTAACCCACCAGCAAGGGGGGTAAGCCAAATGCGTGCAAGCAGCTGTCTGCAGAAAATGACCCCAGATGATGATGTGGAGACCTATCTTCTGGTGTTCGAATGGACCGCTGTCCGAGAAGGCTGGTCTCCAGAACAGTGGGCTGGAATCATTGCACAATTTCTCCTGGGAGAAGCACAGAAAGCCTATTTTGACCTGGACGAGGAGGCGGCTGCAGACTAACCCAAACTGAAAGCAGAGATCCTGGCTCGGTTAGGGGTGACTGCCACAGTGAGGGCCCAGTGTTTCTACAACTGGAGGTTCAAGGAAGGAAAAGCTCCAAGGTCCCAGATATTTGACTTAATCCACCTGGCTCGGAAGTAGCTCAAACCAGAGATTCAAACCCCTGCACAGATCATAGAAACGCTCGTGCTTGACCGTTACGTGAGAGAGCTTCCAAATGGCCTCCGGGAGTGGGTCACTCAGGGAAACCCCCTGGACTGTGATAGCATGGTCGCACAAGTGGAGCAGTATCTGTCTGCCAAAGAGTTGGAGCGATCTCTCACTAGGCCGAGTGGAAAAATACAAAGACTGGGAGACCGGAAGAGTGGATTAGAAGTAGACTTTGTAACAGGAGTCCGTGTCTCCAAAACAGACGCTAGAAGTCAAAACCCTGGGAAAGAGGACTACCCTAGGAGAAACTCCATCACTTGTTTTGAGTGTGGCGCAAAAGGACATATCAGGGCGAGATGTCCAAACCTACCTGAGCCAATGCAGTGTGGCCTAGGGGAAGATTCTTCAGACTTTTGTGGACTCATCTGTCTAGCAGGCCTGGTGGAAGGGGGACATACCTTCCGAGTACCTGTCCTGCTGGACAAACAAGAGACAGTGGCCCTGGTGGACTCTGGCCGTGCCCTGACTCTGGTAACCAGTAAACCAGTAAAGTTATAGAGGTTAATGGGGTACCCGTGGAAGGGGCAACAGAAAAGGCCTGTCTCTACTTTAGCCTCAAAAACAATCTCCTTTATAGAGTAACCTCCGATGAGGGACAAGAACTGGAACAACTGGTTGTGCCTTCATCATACACCCGAAAAGTGCTGGATTATTCTCACTCTCATCTTCTGGGGGGACACTTAGGGGTGGAGAAAACCCAGGAACGGGTGCTCAGGAGGTTCTTTTGGTCTGGGGTATATGAGGGGGTTAAAAGGTATTGCCCTTCTTGCCCAGAATGCCAACTGGCGTCTCCAAGACCGAAGTTGAGAGCCCCACTCATACCTCTCCCCATAGTCGACGTTCCTTTTGAGAGGATTGGCATGGACCTAGTGGGTCCCTTAGAGAAAACAGCTTGAGGGCACAAGTACATCCTCGACTATGCCACCAGATACCCTGAAGCCATCCCACTACGCAAGGCTAATGCTAAAAATATTGCGAAAGAGTTGGTTCAGATATTTACACGTGTGGGGATACCAAAGACGTTGCTCACGGACCAGGGGACACCATTTGTTTCCCGTATTATGAAAGAGCTATGTCAGCTATTTAATGTACAGACTCTGAGAATGTCAGTGTACCACCCCCAGACAGACGGGCTGGTAGAAAGGTTTAACCGGACCCTAAAGGGGATGTTGAGAAAAGTTGTTAGCAGGGATGGGAAGGATTGGGACTTGTTGCTTTCTTACCTGTTGTTTGCAGTTCGAGAGATTCCCCAAAGTTCTACGGGCTTCTCCCATTTGTGTCATGGTCTTACCTCCTTGCTGGCTTCTTATATCTGACATGTGCTGGCAGCCATCTTGCTTCATGGTGTTCCTCTAACCTACCACACCCTTCGGCTCCTCCTTCCTACTGGGAGGAGCTGGATGCTCAGCATATATATATATATGACGACAGCTGGAGCATTTCCTTGCTTGGGCCTCTTGTCTGACACCCTTCTGTGATCGTTCTGCTTGTTCTTGGTTACCGACCAGGCTCCTACTGACTATCCTTCTGGCTCCTGATCCCCGTCTTAGTTTCACCATCTCTCTGGCTACAGACTCTGGCTTGGCTGACTCCCATTCCTGGCTATCGATCCTGGCTCCGGTTGAAGACTCTGCTGGCTGTTTGATCATCCGTTTGGACTTTTACCTTGCTGTTTGGTTTTTAATAAAAGCCTTCTTATTCATTTATATGTTGTTGTACGTCTGATTCATGCTTTCGTGACGATAGGCCCAAGCCATGAATCCTGACAGTACAGAGCCACCCTTACTACCCATGCTGGTTTCCAGACTTGATCAGCAGGACCGCCTGCTGGGTCAGTTCGATCAGGTGTTGCAAACCCTGCTTGCACACACGGCTCATCTCGCTCCTGTTGTGATAGGCCGGTTGTCGCTCCTGGGATCGATCCTATTGCCACTCCGGTTGTTGCGCCAGAGTCTACCCCGTTGTTGCACCTGCGGTGTCTTTGGGTATGAACGGTTCTGCCCCCCTTCCGCTGCACTTTGGGGGTGAGCCAACCCAGTGCCGAGGTTTCCTTAATCAGTGGGCATTTTCAGTTGTCATGTCCTAACTGTCCTGGGAGACGCTCGCACCTGAGATCCTGTCGGGGGCAGATCTTGGGTGTAGTCTCTTCGTCCCCGGTTTCCCGTGCTGATAAACCACTGATCACCGTTGTTTTCTCCTGGGTCGGGGGCTCGGTGATGACCCAGGCGTTGGTGGACTCTGGTGCTGGTGGATTTTTCATCGATAGTAAGTTTGCTGCCGCAAACTCTATTCCTCTGCAGGCTCGAGTTTCCCCGCTGGTTCTCGAGGCGATAGACGGCAGACCCCTCCAGCCGTCGCAGGTGACTCATGAGACCCTTCCAGTGGAGATAGCCGTTGGGGCCGTTCACAGGGAGTGGGCCTGCCTTCAGGTCATCTCGTCTCCACACTACTCGGTGGTCTTGGGGTACCCCTGGCTCCAGAAGCATAATCCGACTTTTGATTGGAGATCGGCCGAGATCCTCTCGTGGTACCCACAGTGTGGGGATAGTTGCATCCATGGGCCTGTCAAGTTGTTGTGTACCTCCTCGGACATTGTGTTGCCTCCTGAATACGAGGGGTACCGGGATGTATTCGATAAGGTGCGCGCTGGGTCCCTACCTCCGCACCGCCCATACGATTGTGCCATAGATTTACAACTTGGTGCCATTCCTCCTCGTGGCAGGGTATATCCACTGTCGGTTGTGGAGAATGAGGCCATGGAGGAGTACGTAAAGGAGGCACTTTCCCGGGGGCACATTCGCAAATCCTCTTCCCCGGTAGGGGCTGGATTTTTCTTTGTAAAAAAGAGGGGCGGAGAATTGAGGCCTTGCATCGACTATAGGGACCTAAATCGCATCACGATTAAGAATGCATACCCGATTCCGTTGATTTCCGAGTTGTTCGAACGCCTCAAGGGGGCCAGGGTCTTTACCAAACTCGACCTGAGGGCTGCATATAACCTTGTAAGGATCAAGGCGGGTGACGAGTGGAATACCGCGTTCAACACCAGGACGGGTCATTATGAATCCCTGGTTATGCCTTTTGGGTTGTGCAATGCGCCCGCAGTCTTTCAGGAATTTATCAAGAATGTTTTCCGTGACCTGTTGCAGCAGTGTGTGGTGGTCTATTTGCATGATATCTTGGTATACTCTGAATCCATGGAGGCCCACATTCTGGACGTTAAGCGGATGTTGCAACGGTTACGAGAGAACAAGCTTTTCGGTAAGCTTGAGAAATGCGAATTTCACCGGTCCCAGGTAACCTTCTTAGGTTACATCATTTCCGCGGAGGGGTTCTCCATGGACCCTGAGAAGGTTTCGGCAGTCTTACAGTGGCCCCAGCCCAGTGGTCTTCGTTCCCTGCAGCGCTTTTTGGGCTTCGCCAATTATTATCGGAAGTTCATCACGGACTTCTCCACGCTGGCCAAGCCTCTCACGGATTTGACCAGGAAGGGCAGTAATCCCCAACTCTGGCCGGCCGAGGCCATCCTGGCTTTTGAGGCTCTAAAATCTGCCTTTGTGTCGGCACCGATACTGTCTGATCCCAATCCTGGGTTGCCCTTTGTTCTCGAGGTGGATGTGTCTGAGACCAGAGTAGGCGCCCTTCTGTCTCAGCGTCGGACACCAGAGGGTCCTCTGCTTCCTTGTGGGTTTTACTCCAGGAAACTGTCTCCCGCGGAGTGCAACTACCAAATTGGTGACAGAGAGTTGTTGGCCATCGTGCAGGCTCTCAAGGAGTGGAGGCACTTGCTCGAGGGTTCGGTGGTTCCAGTTCTCATCCTGACGGACCACAAGAATCTGACTTACCTTTCGGAGCCCAAGAGATTGACACCCCGTCAGGCCAGATGGGCTCTGTTCCTGTCACGTTTTAATTATGTGGTCTCCTATTTACCCAGTTCCAAGAACGTCAGGGCGGATGCCTTATCACGTCAATACTCCGAGCTGTCCAGGGAGGAATCGATACCGACTTCGGTCATAGCTCCAAGTCAGATCCTGGCCGCCATTCGCACCAGCCTGACCTCTCCCCTTGGAGAGCAGATTTTGGCGGCTCAATCTGGTGCTCCCTCTGGGAGACCCAACGGCAAATGCTTCGTGCCTAAGGAATTGCGCACCCGGTTGTTGCAAACCTACCATAACTCCAAAACCGCGGGGCATCCGGGAAAGAATCAGCTGTCCTGGGCTGTTTCACGTTTGTTCTGGTGGCCTTCTCTACGCTCCGACATTGCCGCATATGTAGCGGCATGCTCTGTTTGTGCCCAGAATAAGTCCCCTTGACACCTTCCGTTGGGCTTTCTACAACCCATTCCCATTGGGGAGCACCCATGGTCACACCTGGGATGGATTTCATTGTGGACCTTCCTGCGTCCCGAGGCCATACAGTCATTCTCATGATTGTGGATCGGTTTTCCAAAATGTGCCACTGTGTTCCATTTAAGAAACTACCCACTGCACAAGAGTTGGCCACGGTTTTTGCCAGGGAGGTCTTCCGGTTGCACGGTTTGCCCAAGGAGATTGTGTCGGATCGGGGAAGTCAGTTTGTGTCCAGGTTCTGGCGCGCCTTTTGCTCCCAGTTGGGGATTCGACTCTCCTTCTCTTCGGCCTACCACCCTCAGTCCAATGGGGCCGCAGAGCGATCCAATCAGGCCCTGGAGCAATTTCTTCATTGCTATGTCTCCGATCATCAGGACAATTGGGTTGACCTTCTGCCTTGGGCTTAGTTTGCCAGGAACACAGCGGTTAACTCTTACTCTGGGACGTCTCCCTTCATGGCCAATTATGGGTTCCAACCTGCTGTGTTACCGGAGTCATTCTCTCCCCAAGATATTCCGGCTGTGGAGGACCACCTTTCTGCTCTACGTGCTTCTTGGTTACAGATCCAGAGGTCCCTCGAGGTCTCTGCGCAGCGCCAGAAGCTCCAGGCTGATTGCAGACGGTTGCCTGCTCCTTCCTACCAGGTCGGAGACCGTGTATGGTTGTCCACTCGCAATCTCAACCTTCGAGTGCCCACTCCCAAGCTGGCTCCTCGCTTTGTTGGTCCCTTCCGTGTGCTTCGCAGGGTGAATCCGGTTGCCTATGCCCTTGCGCTTCCACCTGGCATGTGGGTCTCCAATGTGTTTCACGTTTCCCTGTTGAAACCACTGGTGTGCAATCGCTTCACCTCCTCGGTTCCTCTGCCTCGTCCTGTATGCCTTTTCATGGTCCCGGCTCTCTCCATACTATGGCTATTTGCTAGATCTAATTCTTACCACGGATCAGATGTGGTTCTGATGTCAATCAGAGGAATCCCTCTATGCCCGGCTGTACAAGCTTTTCTCTTATAGGCTACATAAAAATTATTTTTGGTACTCCTGCGGTTATAAGCGTCCGTGATGTACTGGATGTCTGACGACCATCCCGATAAATGAAATATTTAATGTCCTACTGCCAAAATTCTTCTACCTCGTCCTGAGGAAGCCAATAGGCGAAACGCATAGACGAGAGGATATTTTCAAATTCAATGTATATTTTGTATGGTTTTAACGTATCTTACCATTTTTTGTAATTAAAATTATATTTTTTCTAAATCCTTTGTTCCCGTCTTGCCTGTAAAGTCCGCCCTGTTACTGCCCCTCAGCAGTTCATTTTTCTCTATCTCTATTCAATATTATGGATACTGGCAAATGTGAGTGCTTTTGTGTTCCCCTTCCCTTCTTGTTGTGATATTGCACATTTGCACACTCAATCTGGAATGTCAGAGGGGCTCAGATTCTTGAGAAGGTGGAGGCAAATCAACAGAGGACCCATCCAATCCACAATGTAGAGTAGAAGATTTCCTATCATTTGTGCCCAGTCTTGCCACACAGAGTTAACCCAGCTCTGATCAATCCTCTTTTATTCTTCAGTGAAAATTAACAGACTTCCAGATAAAAACCAATAAAAAGTCAGTTTCTCTCTCCTTGCTTTGAGTGACAGGTTATTTTCATATCTAACTTGGACATGTTTATCATATGTTATGTTATGTTTATCATAATATGAGGTGATCCAAAGTTCATAGTATATTACCAGAATGTGTTATGTGGGGGAGGGGTGGATTTCTCACTATTTATACTTTGGACCTCACCTCATATTATGATAAACATAGCATAACATTCATTCACATCAGGAGGCTCGGATTGAATTATCCTGTATTTTCTGATTCGTCTGTGCTTTATATCTTCAAGATACTAACATAGTAATGTACGATTTTCCTGTTTCTGCCTAATATCTCATTCTATTTGATATTCTAAAACTTGAATATATAATGACAATGCTAATATGTTGTCTACCTCCATATTTCTGTTATTTTGTGTTCAAAATTTATTGTACAAAGGTCAGTTTTTTATTAGATCAATTGATTGCTGTAAGCTAGAGCATTTAAATATCACTTATCTCGTTTTTCCTTTTGACCTCCAAAATACAGTAATCCAGGTTTGAAAATGCCATTTCCTGTCTCTCCTCTTCTTGCTTTCCACCAGCACCTGCATGGTGGAAAGCAGAATGTGCTCACCCCCTCTCTATGACTACAGCCCTGCGTGAAGATGCTCTCTGTAGTTCCCATTAGGCCGTGATGTAGCAAGAATGAATGCGCACCGCAAACCAAAAAGTCAGCGAGAATAACAATTCAGGAGTGACTGAGGTGAATAAAACAGCTCGATTTAAACAGGTATCAAACTAGTTATAATGCAAAACATTACTTTTTACTTCATCAGCTACTGTCAGACTTTAATTTAAGAGGAAAATATTTTTGTGTTTACAACCCCTTTAATTGTATTTCTATTTAAACTTTAATAAAATGTTTGAAACGAACATAGCATAGCATATGATAAACATGTCCAAGCTAGATATGTAAATAACCTGTCACTCTAAGCAAGGAGAGAGAAACTGACTTTTTATTTAGACAGTTTTTTTTATCTGGAAGACTGTTAATTTTCACTGAACAATAAAAGAGGATTGATCAGGGCTGGATTAACTCTGTGTGGCAAGACTGGGAACAGATGAAAGGAAATCTTATACTCTACATTGTGAAATCGTATACTCATTGTGACATTGTGGGTTTACATCCACTTTAAGTTAATTAGGTCACCCTTAAAAGAAGTTTCCTCCAGGGTTTTCAGAGTAATCTTTAAAGTCATGTCATTAATAAATACGTTTGTTTCTTAATCCCTTCAAATCCCTTTTGGCCTTGTTGTTGTCAGCAACCCAAAACTCTACTGTTTTGAGTAGAAAAGTGGTCTGAAAATGAACTTTTTAAAGAAATAAAATGATACTGTCTGCTACTATTTTTATAATCAAATACATAAAGGAAGGGTTGCATATATAGTTGACACTACCACAGACCTAAACACCAATTATACTATGGATTTTTTTTTTTTTTTCATGACATCATTTTTACTTGATAACTTAAAAACAATCCAGGAAATATTTGTTAGTATGCCCTGGCTCATGGCCCTTTTAATAAACTCAATGCCAGGTGCCGGTCTGTGAGCATGAATCTATGTGTTTGCATGCATGCATCATGGAACATGCAGGAAAATATCTCCTTTGCTGTCATCAGCCCCAGACAAGCTATTTGAAGCTCAGCTTTTCTTGAGCTCAAAGTCGAGTGTTATTCCTAGACATGTGCATTCGTTTTCATTAGAATGCATTTTCGTCCGAAAATCAGGTTTTTTCGTTATCGTTTTAACAAACGATAACGAAAGCGCAAGAAACGAAAACCGAAAGATCCGACATAAAAAATGCTTTATTTTCGTTTTCGTTGCGGTAAAAATTTGATATAGAGAGATTCGACATTATAGGGAAAAGATTCGACATTATAGGGAAAAGATTTGACGGTATAGGGAAAAGATTCGACATTATAGGGAAAAGATTCGACATTATAGAGAAAAGATTCGACATTATAGAGAAAAGATTCAAAACTATAGAAATAATAGATTCGACATTACAGAGATTAGATTTCAATTTATGAGAAAATAGATTCGACATTATTACTAGTCATACAACATTAGAATTCTTGTAGGCGGAATATTCGAACGGAAATGTACGATTCGACGTAAAGATTCGACGTTGCGTCGAATATTCTTTTGACCATTCGTCAGAAAGTATTATAACCAAGTATTATTGGATTTTCGGATGAAAGCTATTCCCCAACAAAAAACTAAATAAATCAAAACAATTTTCGGGAGTAACTAAATAAATGTATTTTCCAAACGAAAAAACGAAACTAAACATTCCAGTCTGCACATGTCTAGTTATTCCACAGAACCCATGAAATGAGATCTGGAAGCTGATCTCCTATTTTGACTTATTTTACTGACCTGGCTCTTTTCTGGGACTTGCTTTTCAGATTCCCCTTTCCAGACCCTGCTTCAAAAACTGTACTATTGTCACTGGCTTGTTCTTCTAACTATATCCTGGCCTGCTGACCTTGTGCCTTGCTGCCCTTTTCTAGCCTTGGACTGTCCCCCAAACCAGCACCTATTGCTGAGATAGTATCCTGCAACTCTGACATTAGCTGCTGCCTGCTGATGTTCTTGCTAAATGATCTTCTAGCTACTGGTCTCCTGGATGGCATGTTACAGTTCTCATCTGCATCTCTTCTCCTAGTGGACTTGGAAATTCATCACAGACGCTCATGGCAAACCATTGTCCCTGAACCACCTGCAATATCACCCAGTGGTGCAAGTACTAGATTCAGGGCACATGACAGTGTATACATTTCCACCTTACAATTCATCAAAAATAATGTTGTGACAGTGCCAAGCCCTGTCACTATGAAAATTGTTGGAAAAAGGACACAGGGTTTGCATATGTATGCAGAGTGCGGGACTTCGGAGTACCTATTATGAGAAGAGAAATTTGATTTTACAGCTTTCTCCAGCTTTTGGTATTCTCAGATTGGGCTCCGTAGTTTGAAGATTTTGGAGTGTCTTGGGAGGGAAGAAATCTCCAACTCAGTGTCTGGGCTTTGTTGAAGACCCACAGGGCATGTGTCCAGATGCACACAGTACTTATAATAAAGGACTGGGGTTAGGGAAGACATGTGCGCAGGCGCATTGTTCCTGCAAGCCCTGTCTGTGGCCGTTTAGTGGATTTGCATTTGCATGCATGATCGCGAATACAGGTTCGCATACGTGCAATGTGTGATTGCGCATTGGCACCAAAGGGGCTATTTAAACTGTACTAGTGCCTTGTGTCAGTGCCATTTGGTCTATTACATTCCTGGAGCATCTGCGTATTTGTTCCTGATTCACACATTGCTGACCCGAACTGCTCCTGACTTTGCCTGAACTCTGCATACACTGACCCCTGGCTTGCCCCTGGACTACACTTCTGCCTTATGCTTCTGCTCATCTGACTTGTTGTTGCTGAACCCAGCCTGACTTCTGACAACTCTTCTGACTGCAGCCTGTGTCTGATCTGCCTGCTAGTTTCTGATCTGGAGTGTCTGACCTTGTCTTGGCTCTTCTTCCTGCACCTGATCCAGCCAAAGCTGTGCCTATCTTCAGTTCCTGCCCTTCTGCCAGCGTTCTTCCAAACAGCTGCTACTGCGTATACCGATGCACATCAGCATCCACCAGTCCTACTAGGCACTAATGCCACTCTGTGCTCCAGGAATTCCCTGTTACACTACCAGGGCTGCTGAGCTACAGCTGTAGGAGAGGCCGTCCTCTGCACTTTGGGCTCCATCACCAGGTATGTTACAACTGAGGTCCCATCCAGAAGGGATATGTGTTCCCATCTTAAGACAGATGTGTGGACAGGATGACTTTCCTGTCTGGAGAAGGAGGCAAACTACCCATGTGGAAGAAAAATATATTTTAAATATATTTAAAAAAAACATTCCTAATATATTGTTCCCAAATATATTGCAATATATTTGAAATGCTACAATTTTGGCCAGATTCAATATATTTCAAAAATATATTTCAATATATTTGTGAATATATTATTGAATATATTGGGAAATGCATTGTGAAATATGTTGCAAATATACTCATAAATATATGTTAAATGTACTTCTGAATGCATTTAGCAATATATTTATGCAGCCATAAATATATTGCAACATGCATTTTGGAATGCATTGTGAATATATTCAGACATATATTGCTAAATGCATTCACAATGCATTCCAACATGCACTTTGCAATATAATTATGGCTGCAAAAATATATTGCTAAATGCATTTAGAAGTGCATTTAACATATATTTATGAATATATTTGCAACATATTTCACAATGCATTACCCAATATATTCACAAATATATTGAAATATATTTTTGAAATATATTGAATCTGGCCAAAATTGTAGCATTTTAAATATATGGCAATATATTTGGGAAAAAATATATTAAGAATGTTTTTTAAAATATATTTTAAATATAAATGTACTGAATGTAAAATAAAAAAAAATACATTCCTATTACATTTTGAAAGGCTGTGCATTTATATATTGTATTTTATATATTGTAGGCCTATAAAACCAGCAAATATTTGGAAATAAAAACAATAACACAGTACAATACACACAACTTTATTATCATGTAAATATACAAAAACTACAACACAGAGAATAGAACGTGGTGTTAACTGTGGTAAATAACATTAATGACATACAAGTTTATTTGTGGTATTCCGATGAGGTGCCCCATGTTTCCCTTCAGGTGATATTTCAACACCGCAATTTTTCTTGTAACAGCGTCACTGATCACACCTTTTGAAGTCCCAGGAAACTTTGCCAAAGTAGCAGCTTTAAAAAGTAAATGGAAAATATTAGACTTATTCGATTTTCCCTGTGAATCAAAAGCCATATGAGACCTTTTTCACACTGCAGCGCTGCTAAAGCTCCGGCGGTTTTTGCAACACTTTTTAGGCGTTTTTTTTTTAAAGGGAAAAAGTACAGTTTTTAATGCGCTTTTAAAGTGCTTTGGAAGTGCTGCCCATTAATTTCAATAGGCAGGTGCGTTTTAGGAGCGCTATTTATAGCACTCCCAACCCGCCCCAGATGCTGCTTGCAGGACTCTTTCTAATGTTCCGCAAGCGCATCGCCCCAATGTGAAAGTGCTCATTGCACTGAAAGGGATGCAGTTTCATGAGCTTTTTAGAGGCTATTTATAGCACTAAAAAACACCTAAATACTGGCTCAGTGTGAAAGGGGTCTAATAGATGCAGCTTAGTAAATACAACTAACAAAATTAAGCATGTAAAAAAAAAACATCAAAATATTGTAGACTTTTAAAAAATCTGTATAAAAATCAACATCTTGCCTACAACTTGTCTTATTAGTTCACACTACTACCAGACTGAGAAAGATATCTTATTTTGACACAACAGTCAAATTGGCTTACAGTCTACATGTCAAAGCTGATGTTTTCATAGGGTCTAACTGTACCCGCTTCTCTCTTCTGCCACCTGCTTGGAGGCACTGCCTTAAAGGTTACTTTTTATTGAAGTGGTTGTAAAGACACAAGGGGCCAAATTCAAAGAGCCGTAACTCCTGTCTAACTGGTGTTAGACCGGAGTACTTTCTAATTACGCACGTTTTTTCACTAGTTTGAATCCTCAAACCATGAAAAGACAGCTTTGCGCTTCAATCCGACTGGCTTACGTGTTCGTACGCCTTCAGATCTACGCTGCAATAAAATTGCGGCCGCTGGGTGGACTTCCCGTCGTTTTCCGCGTCGGGGTATGCAAATGAGCTTTTGCCATCGATCCCCGAAATTACGATCTTTAAATCGCAATCTCTTACGGCATCTTTAGTCATCTTTTCGCTGCGTAATGTTATACCAGCTTTTAGCTGGTCTAATATTAGACAGCCCATGTTAAGTATGGCCGTCGTTCCCGCGTCGAATTGCAACGTTTTCCGACGTCTTTTATTATTTTTTACGTAAGTCGTCCGGGAATAGGAATGTCCGTAAACGACGCTACTCAAAAAAAAAAATGACGTAACGACGTTATTTCGCGCAATGCACGGCGGGACATATTTGAACGGAGCATGCGCAGTTCGATCGCCGCGGGGACGCGCCTAATTTAAATGCTTCACACCTCCTAATCGCGTATTTCGATTACGCGGCGAGAAATAGACTACACCGCTGTATCGTACGGGCAAAAATCTACCAGAATTCGTTCTAGAGCCTGGTAAAATACGGCTGCGTAGCGGATCTCTGATATGCTGCGCAAATGTACGTGTACCTGAATCTGGCCCAAGGTTTTTACCTTCATGTATTCTATGCATGAAGGTAAAAAAAAACCTGCAGCAGCCCCCTATACTTACATGAGTCTCCTCTCGATCCAGCAATGTCCACGAGAGCCCTGTCTCTCCAGGGTCTTGCACTA
Source organism: Rana kukunoris (assembly GCA_029574335.1). Lineage (NCBI taxonomy): Eukaryota > Metazoa > Chordata > Amphibia > Anura > Ranidae > Rana > Rana kukunoris. The sequence continues at coordinate 146,240,897 of CM056054.1, read as the reverse complement.
CTGATTGGCTTTCTGTAGCGGTGGGAGCTATTGGCTCACGGTGCTGTCAATCACAGCCAGTGAGCTAATTAGGAGATGGGGTCAAGGCAAGGCTCAGTGTGTGATTGGACACACAGAGCTCTGGTTCAGGAGCACCGGCATGGGACCTGAGAAGAGAAGGATCTGAGCTGCTCTGTACAAATACCCTTACACAGAGCAGGTAAATAGGAGTAGGATATGTTTGATATTTAAAAAAAAATACAACGTTTTAATGTTTCGATACCAAAAGAAAACCTACCTGTTTAGGCCTTAAGTGAAACACTTGACAAGGAGATGAGCTCAAGCCTTCAGATGGGACAGAAGGTGATGCACACGATACACCCATCCAGGATGAACTTCCACAATTATTCTTCAGCGCTTATAGCTGCGCTCGTTGTTTTCAAAATATCCATTACACCAGGCAACTCTATGGAAATGCATAAAAACGTTTTAAGTAACATAATGGCCTATTTTCTCACTATATCCATTAATTTCATTTGTTAGAAATTGATGACTTGTGGAACAATGTACTTAACCACTTCCATACCAGGCACTTACGCACCTTCCCGCCCAGGCCAATTTTCAGCTTTCAGCACTGTCGCAATTTGAATGACAATTGCGCGGTCATGCTACACTGCACCCAAACAAAATTGGCGTCCTTTTTTCCCCACAAATAGAGCTTTCTTTTGGTGGTATTTGATCACCTCTGCGTTTTTTTTTTTTGTGCAACAACTAAAAATAGAGCGAAGATTTTGAAAAAAAAATAAAGTTTTTATTTTTTTCTGTTAATTTTTTTGTAAATGAGTATGTTTTCTCTTTCAATTATGGGCACTGATATGGTGGCACTGATGGGCACCGATGAGGTGGCACTGATGGGCACCGATGAGGTAGTTCTGATGGGCACCGATTAGGTAGCACTGATGGGCACTGATAGGCGGCGCTGGTATTGGGCACTGATGGGCACTCATGGGCGGCACTGATGGGCACTCATGGGCGGCACTGATGGGCACTCATAGGCAGCACTGGGCACTCATAGGCAGCACAGATGGGCACTCATAGGCGGCACAGGTGGGCACTCATAGGCGGCACAGGTGGGCACTGATAGGCGGCACAGGTGGGCACTGATAGGCGGCACAGGTGGGCACTGATAGGCGGCACAGGTGGGCACTGATAGGTGGCACAGGTGGGCACTGGTAGGTGGGCACTGGGCATGGATTGGCACTGTGGGGTGGCACTGACAGACACTGGGGTGGCACTGATGATCACTGAGGGGTGGCACTGATGGATCAATGTTGCCAATCAGTGCCCATGTGTGGGCACTGATTGGCATCATTTTTTTTTACTGCCACCCCTTTTTTTTTTTGTCTTTTTTTTTTTTTGTCATTTTTTTGTGTCTTTTTTTTGTATTTTTTTTTATTGTCCTGGTGGTCTAGTGTGGCGATCCGAGGGGGGGCTGCCCTGATAAACAATCAGCGCGAACCCCCCCTGTCAGGAGAGCCGCTGATCGGCTCTCCTGTACTCGCGTCTGTCAGACGCGAGTGAGGAAGAGCCGTCGGCGGCTCTTCCTGTTTACATCGTGATCAGCCGTGATTGGACACGGCTGATCACGTGGTAACGAGGCTCCGCCGGAGACTCGTTACCGAGATCGGAGGTGCAGGGTGTCAGACTGACACCCCGCATCACCGATCGCCGCGCTGCGCGCCCGCACGGGCGCGTGCGGCATGAAATCGTGCTAGACGTTTGAGAACGTCTAGTCACGATTTCATAACCACTTCCCTGCCGTAAATCGGCTATTGGCCGGGCGGGAAGTGGTTAAATGATTAGAGGGTTTCCTCCAGTCTGCTGCTGACCCCCCCAGGATGGTTTCTCCCAAGGTAAAAGTCACTGATACTATAATGAATGTAGTACAGTAAACTCCCAGTTACCCATAGTTACTCATATGCAGCATCAGGGGCGGGCTGCTGTCTGCTCATTGGTCTTTGCCAGAGTCAATGAGAGGGAGGAGTCAGCAGGAGAGGATCATGGGACATGTAGTCTTGAGTACCAGTGGCCAAATGGTGATTGCTTGAGAGTGGACTGTAGTCCCCAGCATGCCCGGGGGAAGGTAGAGAACACCAGGAGGCTGCAAAGGAGATCGAGGGAAATAAGAGGGGATCATGAGGTGGTAAGGACAAGTTGGAGGGATTCTGAGAGGGAAGAATTATTTCCCTTTTCGATGCTGGGAAGACATTGCAGCTGGGGACCCTTTCCTGGAAGCAGCAACACTGTCAGCCACAGGTTACTTGTCGCAGACCTCCTGATCTCCTGTGCGGGGCAACAATACAAATGTGGCAGCCTGTGCATTGTGGGCATCGCTCCCCAAATCCCTGCTGCCAGCACCCATCCATGCGCCTGACCCCTTTCAGGATGCCGGGGGCATGGATTTCAATGGGGGGGTGTTTTTTTTTAGCACCTGACTAGAGCCAGAGGCTCTATTAGGCTTCAAAATAGGGTAGACTCGGGGTCCAGAGAGTGCAACCTGATCCCACCCAATTGTGTGACCATAGTGAGTGAATTTTATCTATTTTAACACTAACGTTCTTCCTCGCCAATCAGGAGGCAGGTGGTGAGACCAGTTTCCCGATTGGCCAAAGCATATGGCGATTCTATTGATGCCTAGTGCTTTGGAGCAACATAGAGGAGGTGGACACCAGAGCCACTGCCTGCACAAACGAAGGAGAGGACACCACA